>JBBYHQ010000013.1:1666389-1684563 GCA_038382645.1 Spergularia azorica
GGTATTCTGAAGATTAGCTAGGTCCACGTCAGAAGTGTTTTTGGAAACATGGAGTTTGCTTTTGGAAGCGTTCATCCCCTGGCCTTGAGATCATGTAAATTACTAAAACCGGCAAAATGCGAATTAGAGGATATACCATAGGTTGGAGGTGTGTCCAACAAGGTAAAGTGACCAAATTTGATAGTCAGGTCGATCTCCACTCATTTCCCGTCGTGTTTTCGGACACCGACAACAAGTTCATAGTCGTAGGTTGTAACACATTAGCTTTCATAATCGAAGGTCGTACCCAGGAGAAAAACATGACTAGTGTTGGCGGTTGTGTCGCCATGTGTTCCGCTCCATCGGACGTGATCAATGGGTCATGTTCCGGTACAGGGTGCTGCCAATCGACGATTCCTAAGGGGTTGAAAAGTTACCAGACGAAGATAGACGAGAAATACATGAACGAGTCGTCGTCAATAAGCAATAGTAATGATGTGTACAGTTTGAATCGTTGTAGCTACGCGTTTTTGGCTGAGGAGAGCAGGTTCAGGTTCAATGCTGGAGATCTATCCGACGCCAACTTTTATGATGCAATTAAAGAGAATGTACCAGTTGTGCTAGATTGGTATATTGGTGAATCGACGACGTGTCGAGAAGCTCAAAGGAATGATGGATTGAGATCATATGCATGTCAAGCTAACACCAACTGTACGGACTTTGTTAGTGGTACTTCAACAGGGTACCTCTGCAGTTGCCTCCCTGGTTACCGGGATAATCCGTATCTTTCTCCTGGTTGTACAGGTTAAACCTCTTTGACTCTTTCCCTTTACATTATTATTTTTATTATATGGTATGTAGATTGGTACGTAGTAACACATAGATCATATCATACGGTGTGCATGTCTTAGTGTTTTATTTTTTCTGATTTTCTCGGACTTCAATTTATGATTAATTTGAGTTTGAGTTTGAATTTGTGCTTGAGTTTGGAAGAATTGGGGTTTTTTTTTTTTTCTTTCTTTCTTATTGTTCAAATTGGAGGAGGTCGTCGGTGCTCGTTGTGCTCTGGGAGGAGCGTGTTGGTGTTACGGTCGAGGAGAAGGGCAGCGGTGGCGCGGTGGTTTCTCGTTGCAACGATGGTGGCCAATTGATTTAGTAATCGATAAGATTGATTAGTGGCTAATTAGTTTTCTACACAATACCTACCCCTTATTCTCTTCGGAGTAAATGTTATCTCTCCATGTGTGGCTTTGTTTCCACCACTGTGTTTATGTAAAGAATCAAACAAAATTAGCATGAAAGTTGGCCTAATAGTTAGAAAAACCATTTGTCTGAGTCTATCTCGAATTTGAATCCTTATTACTCCACTCCCAAAACATTAGTTGTTTCTACGTTAAAAATAAAAGTAAAATTTAAAAGGAAGCACTATTAAACGTCAATGGTTCACCTTTGTCCAAAAACAACAAGTCAATGGTCTAAGTCACAAGTCCACCGTTAGAGCACAAGTGGTCCAACTCAGAAGCACAATTGGGATTCCTACGGAAAGAAAGATCCAACAAGTCAATGGTATACTGTAAGGAAAATAACGCGACGACTTGGGACATGTGCTAACAAAATTGTAGACAACTTACTATATGTCTAGCTATAAATCATACGGAGTACGGTGTATAAGGAATATTCTATATGTCTTCTTTTCACTTGTTTCCTATTTTAAACCCATAAAAAAAAAAAAAAAAAAAAAAAAAAAAAATCTTTAATTTTCATCTACCCTCCAACTCCGCTGCACCATCCTTTTCCATTGCCACAACCCACGACTCAATTAATCAAGCGGCCACCGGCATCCTTTGCAATGATTTTATCCAAGATTGGTCTCTTACTCTTCGAACGTCCATCTTGCGGGGGCGTATAAGGAATATATAATATCTTGTTAATATTGTAATCTAATTAATTTAGGTTAGTCAAATATGTTATCATTCCGTTGTAATATACATTATATTGTTACCTATAATATAGGATTTGCCCTAGGTAATTTAGGTAGATTGTTATTATGTTCACACATTGTACAATGGTATTTATACCGAACTCTATTAATGAGAATGTCAAGCTTTTCCACCATCTCATACTCTCCTTCTCAACACGGTGTATATCTTTTAAGAACAATGTTAGAGGTCACAATGTATATATTCTTGTCTACAATCAGCAATAATTTTTCTACACTATCAAAATTTTAATACTCACACAATTAATTTTAGTACCTGAATTTTTCATTACAATTAATTTTACTACCCTGATCTCAATTTTACTACTAGTAACTCAATTTCACATTGTAGACAAATTAATTGTGTCTACACTGTAGACCTCTAGGAATTTGCATATTTTAAATCTATCTTTTGGTAAATAGTGTAGGGTTTCAGTAAGTGAGACGGTCTCTTTAACAAATCTCATTTTGAGGTTACTTTATTTTTGCAGATATTGATGAATGCGCTAGTCTAGAAAACAACTGCTCTAATCAATGTATCAACACCAATGGCAACTACAAATGCTCTTGCCCCAAAGAGCATCATGGTGATGGCTTAAGAAGCGGAAGCGGCTGTATTAGTAACAAATCCCATGTTGTTTTGAAGATTCACCTAGGTACGTACGTTAACTCAATATCAAAACCTTTATTATATATATAATATATGTTGCTTTGCTTTGCTTTGTGTCGATCTCTGTTACGTACTTGAAGTGATTGAAATATGCCTGATAATGATTTCAGTGGCGGGCTTTGGAGTCGTAATCTCGGCAATAATTATCAGCTTGATATGGTTGGGCTTGCGGAGGAAGAAGCTTATGAAACAGAGAGATAGGTTCTTTGAGCGAAATGGAGGCACATTGTTACGACAACAACTTTCACCTTACAATAGTTGCGAGATGGAGAACAAAGAGTCGTTCAAAATATATGGCGCAGATGAACTACGTGAAATAACTAACAATTATAGCAAAGATCGTATTCTAGGCAAAGGTGGTTATGGCATCGTACACAAAGGCATTTTGAAAGATGGTAAACAAGTTGCGGTGAAAACAGCGACGCACATTGATCAAACTCAAATCGAGCAATTTATCAATGAAGTCGTTATTCTCAATCAGGTCAACCATCGAAATGTGGTGAAACTGAAAGGTTGTTGTCTTGAGACTGAAGTTCCTGTACTTGTTTACGAGTACATCCCTAATGGAACACTTTACGAACATATTAATAAAGTTGGGGGCACGTATTGGCTTACATGGGGAAATTGCATAAGGCTTGCCTCTGAAGCTGCTGATGCTCTCTCTTATCTTCATTCAGAAGCCTCCACACCAATAATCCACAGAGATATCAAATCATCTAACATTCTGATAGATGATACCTTCAGAGCAAAGATATCAGATTTCGGTGCTTCGAGATTGATACCCATTGGGCAAACTCAAGTGACAACAATGATTCTAGGGACTCATGGGTATTTGGATCCAGAGTACTTCCAAACGAGCCAATTAACAGAGAAAAGCGATGTCTATAGCTTTGGCGTTCTTCTCACCGAATTACTAACCAAACAACCACCTCTATGCTTGGAGAGAAAAGCAGAAGAGAGGAATTTGGCCACTCGTTTTCTCAGGAAAATGAAAGAGGATCGGTTGTCGGATATCCTTGATCCTCAGTTAGTGAGCGAAGCAAGTGAAGATCAGCTCTTTTACTTTGCTAAGCTTGCCAAGAGCTGTTTGAATAATTGCGGGGAAGACCGGCCAACGATGAAGGAAGTAGCCGTCAGGTTAGATGGATTGAAGAATCAAATAAATCATCAATGGGCTAACGACAAGTACGAGGAGTCGGGGAGGTTGCTTGGCCAAGAAGATCTTTACCCCGTATCCTCTAGTGATTACGATTCGATTTCAGGACATGTATCACGGCAGAAGGATACGCTCATTGAAATGAGCCAGCAGCCTCGTTGATGCTCGACGAGATGGCCGACGACTATGCACTAGGTCATTTTCGTTAGTTTCAAGATGTTGACAATGTATCATTGTGGGAAATGTAATTGTTGTCTGAATTGGTATGTTGATAAGTCAGTGCAAACATAATCAAACTCTCAACCTTGTGTATTGGATTTGGATGTCTTCCTTTATTTCGTGCTATTCTTGCCTAGCCTGCTCATTCGAACCTGACCAAGCCCAATACTTGGCTTATTGAATAACAACATCACGTTACAAGAGACAATTAAGAAAAGGACACATGAGTCCATGACAAGCTTACTCATGTAGTGTTGACGACGATGTTGTATATATGCCCGAGTGGGCGAGTTTTGCTAGCCCCAGAGACCGAGCACGTAGGAGACGAAGGGGGAAAGGAAGGGCCACTCGATGAAATCCTCGCCATTTTCCCTTTGTCTTATGCGTGTTCGGCCCTAACATTTCTCTGTCTCATTACCAGCATCGACTCAAACCTATTAAACACGTATATTTTTAAGATAAAACCGACCAAATCCACATTGTCCCGCCGCTCTTAAATTTAAGACAAAATTTAGTCCAATTAAAATGATGCATGTATGGAAGAATAATTGAAAGCTAATTTAGTCGTCATACATACTATTTCTTTCCACTCTAACTAATACTCCGTATTATGGTTCTATATTCTCACCTTTTATGTAGATTCGTCAAATGTATTTTACGTCGTCAAATCTTTGAGACCGCCTTGTAACGTGTCCGTGTCCATTTCTATGTTCCGTAGCTCACATTACAAACACTTTTCTCGTAAGGGCAAATCGGACAATTCACTATAAACCGCATCAGATTCGCCACATCTAAATTTGTCAATTTTGTCCGTGCTGCTCTCACACTCGTTAGCAAATTAAACGTAGGCAGCATATTCTTAGGGTTTAGTTGGGAAAATTGGTAAACCTAGGTTTACAAATTCCGATTGAAATTCCCCCAAATTGATTGAACAAAGAAGCTTGTGATTTAAGGGAAGTTGCAGTGGCTTAATCGCCCTGTAATTGGCGAAAATCGATGTTTGTTACTGTTCCATGGACCAATCCTCTTTCCACTCTTCTAATTCTCCTCTTCCAGAAGATGATGATGAATGGGGTATGATCCAATTTCACCCTTTTATTCCTTTTTCTATTTTAATTGTTGTTGCTTGTTGTTGAAGCTTCTTGATTGTTTGTTTGTTTATTGCACTTGCAACATACTAGTATGATTTTGTTTGTTTGATATAGTTGGACATTCTTTTACCTATATTTGGATTTGAATGTGCATGAGACACTTCTATTTAGGGGTAAAGGTTGCGTACATGTGGAGCGCTGTTACGGGCGCTTTTTAGTGGGTTTACGCGGTGACATTGTTGGTATTGATGTCGAAATTCTCGTGTAGGAGGGTATTTGTTAGTGGTTTTTAGTTGATTGCTGATGTATGTTGTTGCGTGTTTGAGGTTACTATTGTTTTCGGGTGTTGAATTCGATTGGTATTGGTAGGAGAAGCTCTTAGCAGCAATCTGATGTGCTATTGTCTCTAGAAGAGTACTCGTAGTTGATATCGGTGTTAGAAACTTTAAACAAAAGCTTGATGCTCTATTGTCTCTAGAAGAGTACGAGTAGTTGATATCGGTGTTAGAAACTTTAAGCTTGATGCTCTTCGACATAGTTGAAGATGATATTTGCTGTAGAAAGTTTGAGCTTGCAGATATCGGTCTGTATATGAGTTTTGTGTTTCTTTCGTGTTGTGATTGGAAATTTAACTTGCAGAGATGGGGAACAATTTTTACTGAGTATTTTCTAGGAGTTGTGCAATCCTCGACCTGTATGCTTCTTTTGTAAAGGGATTGTATAATGGTAGGACTATTCATTGTAAGAAAGTCTACCAAAAAAAACCAAAAATATGAGCCTCCTGATCACTGTGAATTAAGTATGCATTCTGATAACAGTTTGTGGAGACTCTAGAATAGGGCATACCTAAGGGAGAACCAAGAGGAATTTGGTTTCCAGGTTAAATACGCGTACCAAATCTTAATTGTTCCCCCATCGTACCATAGGAGTATAGGACCATGGTACTATCGATTTACTGATAGCAGTTTAAGCAATTTCTTATATTTGGTTCTCATCGATCCGATTACACCAACTTTTGTTGAAGCTGGAATTTCTACTGGTTTTGAATTTTTTTTTTTTTTCGTCACAAGGTGTTTGTCTTCTCTGGCAAATTAGGCCGTCGCATCGTATGTCACTTAATAATAGTTCTTGGGGGATGATTTGTCATTAGTCACTAATCCTTTGATTTTCGTTGCAAGTGGCATATACCTTATTGTGTCCTCTTCTCATTTTCTGCATTGTGCATGCTTCTTCCTTCTGTATGTTTTTAATCTATGCTAAGTGAATGTTCCATTTTTTATGCATATGATTATGCAGTGAGATCTTGTGGTTAGTTATATCAAAAATTGTTCCCCATAATCTTCGATCATATTAAATTTTAGAATATCATTTTGAATTTTGTGCCTGTGGATTAGTGTGGAACTAAGTAAATTTGTGCTTCAATTTTGTGCAACTGACATAAACCTCTCATGGGGAACTTGAAAGTAAAATGGAGTTTTCTTGGACACAACTTTGTGTGCTGGTCTGAGGTCTCATCGGGTCCAGGCTAACATCGATATCCTTAATTAATTCTTATTGTATTTTCTTGCTGCATACAAAACTCCTTAGTCATCATGGCATATCCCTGTCACAGCATCGATTTTATCTGTTTAGGAACTTTAGACTTTGGGTTTGTAAAACATAATGTTGTTCAAGTAGGTTTGAATTCCAGCCTGCTAAGGTGCTAGAAGTGGGACTTTGGGAGACCTGGAAGTTATCACCAAAGCATTTCTTAAATGTGATGCTTAAGGATGAAGCTAAAGTACGAAAAATGTTTTCTGTGATTTGTCGATGAATCCTTGGTATGCATGTTTGAAAGTTCCACATTTTTAGCGCTATGCGCTATTTTTTGTTCTGTATTAGTTACTTTTGTGTGTTTTCTTTTCCTTCGTTATTTTTATAGTCTTCTACTCTTGCATTGTTAATTACCATGGATTTCCTTCTTTGGGTAACTATAATTTCTTCTCATCCTTCTTACAGACACTGAAGGATATGTAATTCCTAGCTTGGGAATTGAAAGCCCTGATCACTCTAACTTGGAGTCGCTGAAAGTAGAAGATTCCAAGACTTCTGTAGTCAAAGTAAGCTCTACTCTGATTTTGGGGAAGGGGCTTGTTGTGCTTGACTTCCTCCATTGTCATATACTAGTAGTTTGGAGCTTGGCCTTATTGTCTGAACTCAATACATATTGTCTGTACTCACTACATAAGTCCTTTATTATGTTTTCAGGATACGCTGGAACATATCTACTTAGGACCCCACGGTGCTCCTCCTCAACCAAAACAACAAGAATCAAATTCTTCTGTCAGTCGCAAGCAGCGTTTCAAACAGAAGCTCAAAGAAGCAGATAAGAGAAACAGCGGTTCAGGGCGAGAGAATAAAGTAGAGACTTTGAAAGAGCTTATCGGTGGAGGTGGTAAGACTACCAGCAAGATGTCAAAAGGTCCCCCCA
The DNA here is from genome assembly GCA_038382645.1 of Spergularia azorica. Classification (NCBI taxonomy): domain Eukaryota; kingdom Viridiplantae; phylum Streptophyta; class Magnoliopsida; order Caryophyllales; family Caryophyllaceae; genus Spergularia; species Spergularia azorica. The sequence continues at coordinate 1,673,953 of JBBYHQ010000013.1, forward strand.
AGGAGTGGCTTGACCCACACTGCGATGAATCCTTGTTTGAACGGAAGAACTCTCAGAATTGACTGCTTAGATCTCTGGAGTCTTGAGGCAACCTGATTTTCGAGTTATTGTAACTTTGTTTGCTTAAAGTTGCAAAGGTTGACAGCTTGAAGTAGCAATAAGCCAGATAATGACAATGTACCTTGGTGATAACTATGGTTATGCTAATTTTACATTTATGGTTAATGTTCTAGCTTATGTTCCAGCTTATGGTTTTGGCTCTTTGGATCTACTATACTTCATCCCTAGTTAGACTGACAGTCCCAATTAAATGATTTCTTATCATCGCTTTTCTCGAGATCGTTCCTTGCTCCTTAGTCCTTACCTGTTGTATCCATACTCTGGTCAAGTCTGCAGCGCGTGGGCAGGTTATAATTTGTACTTCATACGAGTATACGACTGTCATTGATGACTGTTAATGGCTTCAGATGTATATGAGAATGCGTTTGCTGTAGTAACTTGGACAAAGCCATTGTTAAACGAGAAGCTCAAAAAGACCATTTTCGAGCACAATATGTATTATGTAAACCAACATATCCATCTCTCCCCTAGACAAAACTGGTCATTTCAGCCCTTTCGAAACTTTTGACTGAGCCAAAGAAAAAAACAGAGGCAGTTGCTAATAGCCTAGTACTACGTCACAAAATTTAACTGAGTACCTACACAATCAATACATTAATACTGATTACAGCAATCTCCTCCACATCCCCAGGCATTCTCCCGAGAGACCCATGAAGAATCCTTGAGTTGTCCGCCTGTCCCGAACCTCCAAAGATAGTGTGTACAATTTCAGCAGAACGGTTCCTCTCCATACCAATTAGTTAATGCATGCTTCTCGATAACCTATTTCACGCAAGCCCCAGAAATTCCAAACCAGTTGCGGAGGGTGTCAAACCCAGTGGAGAGAGATAGTCAGCCTTGTAAAATCGACTAAGATGTTTCATTCCACTGTCGCATAAGATTGTTACAATTGTATGACCTGGACCAAGTGCTTGTGCAACCCTAACAGCTCCAACACAATTCATTGCTGAAGAGCTGCCTAAGAAAATCCCATCTTTTTTCAAGAGGTACCTATCAATAGAGGTCAAAAGTTGATTACTATGAGGCACTTGAGGTAATGATGGGAAACAGAGATATGCATTCAGTATAACATAAAAACGGAGACCTTATTTAATTATACGACAGGGTACTTTAGATGAGAAGAAGAACCCGCTAATGTATAAGCTAATAGCTAACCTGGACATCTCAACAGCTTCCTTGTCTGTCCCTCGAAAAGCGCCATCTAGCTTTGCCATCATGAAATTCTGGGTTAACCGGTTAATTCCAATCCCTTCAGTTATAGAGTCAAACGGGTTTTTAAGCCGCTTTCCTTCGGCCTCTTCCTTTGTATACATAACACCTCTTGTTACTCGGTTGAACAAGCCAGAGCCAGGAGGGTCAATGAGAAAACTCTTGACATTTGGATCTTTCTCCTACCAAGCAGTGCAGAAGCAATCAGCTTTTTCAGCAGATAAAACGAAATAGCTAGTCACAGGTAGAAAGCAAGATTCACCTTGAGAAACTGGGACACACCAGCCAATGTGCCTCCTGTTCCAGCACCAGCTACAAATGCATGCACCTTTCCTTCAGTTTGCTCCCATATTTCAGGTCCTGTGCCTTCATAATGCGCCCGAAAATTGGCCAAATTTTCGAATTGGTCAGCAAAGAAACCTCCCGTACAGTCAGTTGAGAAGATGTAATTCTTCTTCTCTTCAGTTGCTTCACCATTTGTGAACTCAAGATCATTTATAGGTCTTTGATTGACTTCCGTACGCATAGCTGCCGCTTCATTTGCTTCAGCCGCCCGTCTTCTAGCCACATTGACGAAATGGTCTCTGTGAGTTATGGACACTGGCCTGACTCGTTCAACACAAGCACCAAGAGCTTCAAGGATCTGAGACTGAAATTTGAGGGGTGGGGAGGATGTTTCATAAATGAGAAACAAAGTAAAACTTCACAAGAAAAGATGCTTATGCACATTGGTACAGAGATCATACTTTTTCTATCGCAACATCATCTGGAATCACAACATGACATTTGCATCCATAAGCAGGAGCAACTGTAGCAAGGCTGATAGCTGTACTTCCGGCACTACCTTCTGTGACTACTCCACCTGGAGCTAGAAGCCCAGAAGCAAACGCCTGAACAAATTTCAACCATCAGTGGTGTAGATAATATGTGATGGCGATGAAGGAACACAAAACAGAAAACCAATCCTTTCAACAAGAGAAGCCGTGGAGACAACATCAAAAGGACAGCCCCAAATTGAAATCAAAAGGACAACAATAACATGCAAAAGTTCAGCACAAAGAACCCCAACACAGGTTAATCTGAATAGAAATGAGGATCAGTTGCCACAATATTCAAAACTGTTTGACATTTCAGCACCAAACATATTGCCATGCACATAATCGAATGTCTCACCACAAATTCTACTGTTAACTATACGAGCCATACCCTGATTTTTGCCAAGCCTACAAGAGAATTTCTAAACAACGACCCCCCTCCCCTTGGGTCCTTTGCCTGTAGTGCACGTTCTCGTTGACTGACCCTCTCAATAGTGATGAAGCAGTGAAGCACCACTAAGAGCAAAACCCTGGTTCTTTTGGCAAGCCAATTAGAAAACTTCTAACTAAAGACCCCCCTTTTGCCCTTGGTGAACCTTCTCATTTATTGGCCCTCTCAATAGTGATGAAGCACCACAGCACTTTTTTTTTTTTGGATACATAGAGTAGCTAGTGCTGACTTTTTACATGCGGAGGACTTAATCTGACTCCTTTGATTTGTTTGTTTGGTTTCCCTAACTCTTTTCCCAAAACTTTTTACCTTGTGTTCAAAGTTCATATGTTTTTCAATATTTTTTTAAACCTTCTAATTTATTTTGACAACTTTATAAAACTTCCTTTGAAAGTGTTTAAATACTCCGAAAAGGTTTACAACGTTTTGAAATTTCATGGCGTACACAAGACGGTTACTAGATGACGACTCATGTTAGCCGACCCCAAATTATTTTGGGAATAAGGCTTGGTTGTTGTTGTTGTTGTTGTTGTTGTTGTTGTTGTTGTTGTTGTTGTTGTAGAGTAGCTAGTGCTGCGGAGGTGGAGATATGAGGATTCGAACTCGGACAACCCGCAGGCAGGTTAAGTTCCTATGCACTAGGTAAACCTTGATCTTCCATAATCAGCACTTGCGCTAAGCAGGTTTTTCCAATTGCATCCAAACTATAACTAGAAACGACAATGGCCGTCCAATCCACCTACTTGCTTACAAAGCTGTCAAGCATAAAGTGAAAGCATAATGGGAAGCTCTGAGGTATGGCCAAGGACTAATTCATCGGCATCTAGGTGTTAAATTGACTAACATCACAAGTAACTCAAGAAAGCAGCCACCTGGGCTCTGAGATAAGAGATTCGGACTAACAATCAATAAACATACACAAACTTGACATACCTCTTCTATAATTTTGACAGCAACCCTGTCCTTCACACTGCCACCTGGATTCAAGAACTCCGCCTTCCCAAGAATCTGCTCAAAGATAGTCGAGAATAACCATTTGCATACATCAGTAGTTGCATCATATATCAATCACAAACAATACCAATCATTGAAGCTTCCTTCTATTGACGACCCAAAATAACTAAGCTACGAAAAATTAATCCTACCAGCTCACAGACACATTAATAGAAGCTGAGAATCACTTCCTTTTTCCTTTTCCAAAACCAAACCCGCTTTCTGAGTTTAAGATACTAAACTTCCACCAAAGAACCACCCCATCTCCACATCAACAAATTAATTTCTTTCGCCTCTTACGATATACGTGTTTCATTCATTGACGATCACGATAACGAAAACATTCCTCAGCTCAGCTGAAACAACAATGTGATCAATTCATTACCCAACGAAACTATTCTCTACTCCATAGCAATGCTAATTTCAAACACTTACCTCAACTCAATAACTTGTCATTCAATTACTAATCCAGCAATAATTTGTCACAAAATCTTCTTCTACAATACTGAACCAAGCAAATCCCCATATAAATTCTCAATCTTTGCCTACCCAAGTGACTAATTCTACACAAATAACCAACATAATATAACTTTGAACATCAATCAAGTCCCAACAAACCCATCAAACTTCACAAATTAAACATATAATTTCAGTGTCCCATCTCTACAAAAACAAGTTTACCCAGTGTTGCAAAGGCTCCCATCTATGGCGAGGTAAAAAGAGTCGCAAACCTTACCCCTATGTCGAAAGAGTATGAATAAAAAAACACTGCAAAAAACTGATCAAGGGTAAAAAAGGAAACTTACTTCACAGCCAGTGGCATCAGAAAGGCTGTTAATTCTGATCAAGGGTGTGTTACCAATGGCACCAACAATTCCATTCACATGTTTTTTGGGTTTACGGGTTTTAATTTTGGGGGTTTTGGAGGTTGGTTGCTTGATGAGGAAGTAAGAAAGCGCGACCAAGGAGAGAGAAAGAATGGTTGCGCAACCAACCACAGCGCCATTGCTTGTGCACTTCAGAAGCGCCATGTTCGAGTTTGCGGCTTGCACCGTTTCTGAATACTTGACCCATTTTTTTGTTTGGTTTTCACGGTGTGGTGCCGTCGTGGTGTGGGCTGTATTAGACCGCCTGTTTTGGGTTTCTTAGTTTAGGGCCCTAGCCTCTATTGCTGGGAATTCTTTCGATATCCACGAGTACTAACGGACACCCTTGTTTATCGTCGCTGGTTCGACGCATCACGCATGTTAGGGGGAGTAAATTATACCATGTTATCGGGAACATAAGGAGCATTGTGGTCTTTCTCAAGATAGAGGAGTAGGCACCACACTTAAATAGACACTTAATTATTTTAAGTGTGATCCCCTACTCCGATACTGTGAGATGAACCACCATGCTCCTTGAGTTCTTGTGCTCACGGAGCATGGTTTAAGTATTGATGTTAAGAATGTCTTTCATCAAGTACAACTAAATAATCCTACGGTGCCCCGGCAAATTATACTGTGGTCCCCGGACCACAGAAAACATGGTGGTCCCAGGCGGTATAACAGTAAATTTGAAGCGAAAAAATTAAAAAAAAAAAAAAAACAACCAAAGCCTCGGTCCATTTTTATTCCCGTGACTCCCTCTTCTCTCTCCTCCCCCTCTTAGCCCTCCGTATTTGTTCTCTCATTTTCCCTCCATGGTTTACCTGACCCTACGCAGCTTTACCATCATTTCTGGCAACTGTCGCGCGCGACCCACCCCTATCTCCGACATGGATTTTATCACTTCCTGATATGGAAATAATATAATTAAGGTATGGATCTTATTAATTTGTACGACAAATTCATGTGGTATCCTTGAACTATGTCAAAATACGCATGGTGCCCCTATGTTTGAAACTTGTACACTATGGCGCCCCCGAACTTTGCACCTATAGGTCGTAGTACCCGTCTCTAGTAACGCCGTTAACTTTTGGATGGGAAAGTATGATGTGGCATGTGATTAGTGATATTTATTAATCAAATCTATATAATTAATAAATAAACCAATTAAACATTTAAAAAAAAACCAAACTTTTTTTTTCACTATCCCCCCGCCATCCCCACAGCCCCACCCTCCCCACCGCCTCACCAACCACCTCCGACCACCCCAAGCACTTCCCCTCCACCCCCCATCACCACCACCGAGCCGCACTTGGCGTCGCGAGCCCCATACAACCCACCATTGGTGTTGTCGGGCATCACAACCACCCAAAAAAACTCCTCCACCAAATTTTCTTTCTCCTAAACCTTTAAACAACCACCACCTCGACATCCACCACCATGGTAATCTCGTCGGATAAGAAACCGTCGCGTGTGTTGTAGGATATAGTAGGATGTCGAGGTGGTGGTTGTTTAAAGGTTGAGGAGAGAGAAAATTGAGAGAAGGGGCTTTTTGGGGTGGTTTTAATGCAAGTCGCCGCCGATGAGTGGTGTTCTTGGCCTGGGCTCCCGCGGCCAAGGGCGACCCAGTGGTGGTGAAGGTGGGGAGAGGGGAGGTGATGGGGGCGGTCGGCGGCGGTAGGTTGGGCGGTGGGAAGGGTGGTGGGCTGCAGGGAAGGGGGGGACATTTTGGGTATTTTTTATTTTTTATTTTTTTATGTTTTATTTTTTATTTATTAATTAGTAATTACAATAAAATTGATTAAATTTAAACTAATCACATGCCACATCAGATTTTCCACCTAAGAGTTAACGACGTTAGTGGAGAGGGGCACCACGTGTCTATAGGTGCAAAGTTCGGAGGCACCGTAGTGTACAAGTTTCAAACATAGGGGCATCATGCTCATTTTGACATGGTTCGGGGACACCATGTGAATTTGTCGTAATTTGTATCATGGATCTAGTTTTAAACTTCCTATCCATGGGTTTTTATGGTAAAATGTTTTTGAATATTTGAAATAAACACAGAATTTTTTTTCAATTTTTGAATCAATGAATTGTGGAAGAAATAATTTTATATGGATCTTGATTAAAGTTTTATTTTTTAGTTCTGAATTCATAAATTTTTATAAACTTCATACAAATTTGATATCCATGGATTCATATGGTAAAATTCATGGATTATAGAGGAGGTACTTAATGTACGATTTTTAAATCAATTCACTGATATACATCAATGTTACCCCACTAATTAGTAGGCCAATTGCAAAAATAGAACTTGGTGAAATATATAAAATTCTAGTTGAGCTTTCTTTTAATTAGGAACTCCAAGTTAAAATTTCACCCAAACTTTAGTAAGGCGGAAGTCACACGCTCCCACAATCTACAAAATAATGAAATCAATTAAAATCGCTGTTTTGTTGGTTTGACAAGGACAGTTGAATGACATTGATGATATAATGTTGATTGTTGTACATGTGCTATCAAATCTAATCTAATCTACTCTTATTAAATCTATCTAATATCTAATATCTATGCTAATCAAATAATATAAATTACCACACAAACCTATAAACGTAGTAAATGGGCAAGTGGGATCGTATCCACATAAAACGGTAACTATCAATGTATGTCAAGCAACCAAATGGGGGGTTTATGATTGTAATTGATCAAGTAATCAAAAGCAAAAAGAAGTAATTTGTAAATCAATTGAGGAAAAGATCTCGGACAATTAATACCCACTATCGTTCACCTAATTGATCCTAGTTATCAACTAATCTTAGTTCGTTGAGTACTTAGTTGTAGAAATACAATTTCTAATCGTTTCTTAATTGTAACTAAGAGGAGAGATCAGCCCTACCTAATAGTCCTAATCGGTGGATAACATAGACGCGCGCCTAAATTCAATCCAGCGAAAGCATAAAGCAATTAAACGATATCAACTAAGATTAACAAAGATCTAGACAGACGCGGTTTCGATCTTCAATTAATATGTTTATTATCCCCTAAATCTAATCACGATGATCAGCATGCAATTAGACCTCGTTTCTACTAATTGATTCAACAATCAAATAATTAATCCTTTAATTGAGAATCTAACAATATAGATTAATCTAAGGTTAATTAGTGGTCACCTAATTAACAGCAAATCAATCAATAATAACAACAAAATCGAGAGCATAAACAATACTCAAACGAAATTAGGAATTAGAAATCAAACTCACAATTGTCGGTGAATAATAGCTTCGATTAATAAATCCGAGAATGAAAAGGTCCTTAGCCTTGCATAATTCTTCAAAATACAACTTTTGTCTTATGAAAACTCAAAAACGAAAATAAAACGTAACTTAGGTTTAAATAGTAAAAGATTACAAAACGGATTTAGGAAACAAGTCAATATGCCGACACAGCAGCGGACGAGTCGTCCGGATCGGGACGACGAGTCGTCTGGCACCTTTTCTCGATTTTGCTGAAGATCCCGCGGGAGTCGTCTGCAAGTCGTCTGTTTCGGGACGACTAGTCTGGGCGACTCGCCTGCCACTGGACGAGTCATCTGGCAGCTAATCTTCGTAACTCCGTTCTTCACCTCTCCAGATCTTCTACGCTTCTCGGGATTCGTTGTAACCATTGTCAAAACATTCCCGAACTTTGCAGAAATCATCAAACTTGCATATATTCTTCAAATAAGCTCAAAAACATAATCAATAGAATAATGCCACAAATGATCCGAAAATGGCATGAAAAACCTAATATAAACGCCACAAATCCCACTCTAAAGTGGGTTGTATTAATATCACACTAGTATATTGGCCCGTGCAAATGCACGGGAATTAAAATGTTTCTATCAACCATGTAATATGTTACGGAGTATTACTTTGAATTTATTGGAAAAACCTATTTCAATGATTGTATATCCTAATGTTGAGAAACATAAATAGAAAATTTGTTGTGATTATAACATACTCCGTTTATGATAATAGATAATTGAAAGTAACAAACAAACATTTTTAAAACTAATCCAGAATTTAAGAGTTGATGTATTGTATCCAAAAAGGTAGGTGTCATGTAAAATTTGGAAACCACACAGAGGCTGCGTGGTTTCCAAAATAAATCGTAGTTGGAAATTCTGCCTATCTATCCAAAGCCCCGTCCCCCTTTGACTTACTTGAATTGGTCGACCCCCCTAATCTAACTATCCCAAACTCTACCGCCACAATTGCTCACCGACTCTAGTAGTCAACAATTCTCTTCACCATGACAACTATTTTAGTCGCCCCTCTCCCCTGTCGATTTTTCTAGCCGACCTTACTCATCAAAATTTCCAAGTGCCTCTAATTTTTTACTCAGCTTACTGCACGTGAACTCCTCTACTTGACGCCCTTAACTCGTTTAATTGTTAAACTCTAATTTCTCTAACCTTATTTATTTCTAGACTCTAAATCCGTGAGTATATTATAAATTTCAAAACTAAAATGAGTGCATTGATTTTGGTAATCAATAAAACATATCAAATTGATGCATCACGCTAATATATAAATTACATTAGTGTCTTATTCTACATAACTCCACATATGAATGCAAAGAAAATTAACTTTTAATTCTATTATAATATATTTGTGTTTTTCAACATAAAATTTTCTATGTCACTGCAACATTATCAATTTGGTGTTACTAAGGACTTCTTTTAACGCATTTGAATTAAAAAAAAAAAAACTTTACGGTGAATCATGTATTAAAAATTGATATCATTGCACTGTTGTAGTCTCTAATAATCACTCCCAACTGAATCTAGGTCCGCACTTATTAGTTTTTGTGAAGATGGCCCACTCTAAGTCAATTTCTCCACTCGACCCCCTAAACCGATAGATTCCTATGCCCCACCGGCCTAACCCTCGTCCAATTCTATAACCAACCTCATTTAAGGTCTTCTTCACTCCCTTACACGACCTACATACCCAACATTACCCTACGCGATACCCATCATTCTTTCTAAACATCGACCCTAATCTTGGCTAGAAAAAAGTTAGCTACTAACATATCAATCCTTAGTGACTGAATTGTCGTATTATTAGTATTCTGATTTCATCCATGAGCATCGTGTTTTTTAATTAAGAAAAGATAGTGAATAAATTGCGCTTAGGAAATTAGATTAACTCAAATATATATTTGGATAAGTTCACATTTTGAAGACGTAACTAAGGTGAAATATAAGAAATGACCATATCTTTTACGTTCATTAAAAAAAAAGAAATATAATAAATGGTTATCCATAATTAACATTCTCTACATATTTGTAAATATTTTTGCCTCCCCTTTATGATTTAAAAAAAAAAAAAAGTAGTATCAAGTAAGTTGTTGTGGCACAATGGTAGACTTATATTTACAAATACAAAGAGGTCGTGGGTTCAAACCTTACTATTGTCTTTTTGGTAGTCTGCGTGGTGCTAAATATTGACGTGTCATACTTTGATGACATGGCAAGGTTACGTGGTAACATTGCTTGTGAGATCGCCATGTGGAAAACCGTGTTGACACGTGGCACGCTTATGTGGCGACGTTTCCTTTGAGCTTGCTATGTGGAAATCCGCTTTGACACGTGGCGATAAGGCCTAGAATCGCGACATGTGTCAACGGGGACGTCTTTAGTAAAATATATAGATTCTTCGGTCTCCAAAATCTCAAGACACCAAGAAACTAGACACACGAAAAAAGGACTTGATTATCAAAGTAAAAAAATTGTAGAGTCGATATTAGAATGGTCAATAATGCTCATAGCATCATTGTTATAAACCATAAATCTAAATTTTGGTTCAAGGTAATGTGATCGTATTCAATGCACGGTCATGATAGTACTCGAGGAAAAAGCTGTCACTTCAGCTACATTTTGTCATGTAATTGTGACAATAATATAAAAGAGTCTGATAGTAATGGTACTACGTCAAAAAACCATATCAATTTTATTCGATTGCACTTTTATACACTATAATACACTTCTTTTCATCTCCCTTGCAATCCTTTATTTTAGGCGATGATGGTGGTGTGTAGAGCCGGCCACGGGCCGGGCGGGCCAGGGCTAGTGCCGGGCTTAGCCGGGCTAGTGCCCCAAAAGTCGAGCACT
>JBBYHQ010000013.1:1684663-1705395 GCA_038382645.1 Spergularia azorica
TTACAATGATGAAGATGATAAAAAATGTATAAGTAAATGTAGTTAAATTTAAGTGAAGAAGATGATGAAAAGCAGCTGATAATAAGTTGGATGAGAGAGGGAAAAGAGTATGTATTAATTAAAGTTGGTCAAAGGAGGGTGAAAGGAGTGGAAGGGCAGAAAGGGAAAAGAAATCTGAAGATTTTAAGGGAAGGGGGCATAGTGGGAAATTAACCACTTTCGGGCGTTAATGGGGCCCACCAAATTCGGCCGTCAAATAGGAACACCCTTAATTTTAGGTTGGAGGGAATTATCTCCTCTTTAAGCGCCATCAAGTAAGCGGGAAAAGTAGGCGGGAAACAAACTTGTGTAGAAAATTTTAGGATTTTTTCTTTTTGTTTTTTGTGCATTAAGTTTATTTCTTGTGTAATTTTTGTTTCGTAAGTCCGTTAAATACATGAAATATATCATCGTAAAGCTCTTTTCGAATACTTTCATATGAGTACAATATTGAATATGTTTTGATAAAAATACAAAAATCCATGTATTTTGCTCATATCGTATAATCTCATAGATCCATTTAATTTGATACATAAATAAATAGGTCGATACTTGACATTGGGACAAATTTGTTTTTTAAAATATAGGTGTAAAAAATCTAACATTAGTAATAAGAATCGAGATTTGACATTAGCATAGAAATTGTAAGCCAATAATGGACGGAATAACCAGTAGGCTACAGTAGATCGAGATCGCGATTGTCAAATGTATTCTTGTAGAGATATACTTACATTCGTCATTTAACCACTCAAAATAAGAAATGAATGACAAGTTCTATTTGCATCACCCTCACACGTAGATTAACGATATATATGAACAACGAAATATTAGATATCACCAAAAACTATTCTATATGATAGAGTATATTATTTTTTGATTTTTTTGGTCTTGCATTCTAGATATATTAAAAATCACTTTGATACTAAGAACATGTACATTTCGATCTAATGAAAATAAAGTGCATTTGAACTTTTTCGAAGTATTGTACATGAAATTTTTATTTCTTTAAATTATGACTTGAAGTTTTTATATTTTGCGATTTGCACCATAAATTAATTGAAATAATATATTTGAGTTATTTCGAGGTAAGTTGACGAATAGCGTAACATTGCAAGTAATAGTAACTGAGCACATGATGTTAGCATATTATGTATTAAACATTACCAACTGTAAACAATAAATAAGGTGATATTAGCATAATATAATTAGAAACATAAATAGAAATCGAAATAATGTTCGGTTGTATTTGGTTTTAGTTATGAAATAATCGTTGGCATAAACATTTATTCCAAAACTTAAAGACATGTATGGGATCTACTAGTTGTGGAATGTTTGGGATCTCATGAGTTTTTTTTGTTAAGAGAATGATTTATGAATGATAATGTAATCTATGGAACAGTTTTGTATCTAGAATAACATTTTTGTAATTCATTTCGTAATTGTACAAGAGTGATTAAAAAAACAAATTATTCTATTGACATAGAAAGTAATCATTTCTTAAATAGGTCTTAGTAAATAGATCATGTTGCCCCTATAACTAAGGCTTACAACATCAATATAAACAACCTCTTCTCAAACCTATTCACTCCAACTTCATATTGGACATATAGTCATAAGGAGATGAAGCGTGAGAGAAAGAGAGAGAGAGACATAGAGAGTGAAAGAGAGGGTAACTTAATAATTATTGTTCAAGGGTGTTTTAGGGGCTATAGGTTTATACTTTCTAAGGTGACTTATTATCTAAAACTATTATATTATACTACAGCAAGAAACCTTTTGTCCAAATCATTGGGAGACTTAATTTAGCTTTTAGTGAACAAAGTTTTTTACGATCATCACATATATATTTATTACTTATTGGATACTATAGGTCTACATTAGGGGGTTAATTGAGTCACTGAAGATCTATGGGGTTAATGAGGAAATATTGAGTTAGTGGACTAAAAAATTCGGCCATTAAATAAAATGGTCAAAATATAAGGTGGAGAAATTAAGAGTTGTTTTCCCCAAATATAAAAATAATATTAAAAGTTACAATTTTACTTATTTTAACCCTAAATTAATATGTAACAATGACATTTGTTTAGAAACGAAGACGTTTTAAGTTTCAAATTCATGTAAAGTAATCTATAATAAAGAAATCTTTACTATATCGAACTATTAATAATTGTATCATGTAACACATTATTGTATCATAAGGCTACCGATTCATCTTCCTATTCGTTTCATCGTAATCATCTTTAACTGGTTCTTATTCATATTCATCTTCATGTTCAACTTGTTCATCATCTTCAACTTCAACTTTATCTTCTTCACCTTCAACCCATTATTTTTTTTTTTAAATTTCTTAACCTAAATGAAAAGAACAAGTCACGCCAAATAGAATTGAAGATAACTTCATTTAGTGGACATCAAAAACTAATTACCTTATATCTACAAGTTTGAAAAAAATATTTTGACATGCATTGGAACCATTTGGGTGTTGCATCGGGCAGTCTTGTAAAGGTAGAAGATAAAATAAGAGAGGAACGAGAGTGGATCTGGAAAACAAATGAATTAGAGAGAGAAAGTCGATAATAAACTTGGGTTTTATACGTAACAGTGACGTTTATTTAGTAACAAATGCGTTTCTTTTGTCATCTTAATCATCATTAATCGTTTCATCTTTGATCTTCATATACATATTCAAGTTATTCATCTTCCATCTTCAACTTTATTTTTTGGTTTTGCAGATTTTTTAAATTAGACCCAAATACAATGACAATATAATCAAATTAAGACTAAACTAATTAGTCTCGGAGTTCTTTAATCAAAAATAAGTTTTATGTTTGTTCATCCTTTCAATCTTCGTCTTCTTTACCTTCAACCTAAAATTTTTTATTTTTTTTCCCAGATTTCTAAACATAATTAATAAAAAAAATTCAACCCGCAATCTAATCAAACTTAAATTAAATTTTCGGCCATCAATGACTAATTCAATTTATATCTACTTAATTGAAGAAATACTTCAACAAAGCACTAGAATCACTTGGGGCTTGGATGATTATATGAGGTAAAAGAGAATAATGGGGTATTAGAGAAAAAAAAGAGAGAGAACAGAGAAATTAGATCTGAAAAAAAAAAATGAAGTGGAGAGAGAAAGTGAAAAAAAAAATGGGGTTTTGTTCCATTGCATCAAAAAAATAAAGGAAAATAAAATTTGATTTTGAAAAAATCCTATGAAAAATTTGAATGAAACTTTCAATTTTAGGAATATTCCATTTTTTGAAATGGACCAATGAGATGATGCCACCTCATAATGTATGAAGATTCATTATACATTGAGTGTATGTGTACCCTTATCCTATTTATCAAATCAAGATCGGTCATGAAATAAGATATTTTTCGACTCATAATGTAACTTACCAAGGGTGAATGCGCGTTGAACACATTGCAAAAGTTCGCGACCGGAAGAAACATCTCATAAGCTAATAACACAACTCATAAATGTAAATACAGAAACTCTCAAATAATTCACAACTATAGTTTCGATCGCCCAACAAAATAAAGTATTTCCCGGATGATAATATCAAAGATGAGCTATGAATCTATAATGATAAATCACAATTGTTTAAGTAACATATTAAATGACGATAATTCATCAAAATATATAAAGATTATACTTTTATGAGTTATCGCGCGCTAAATGAGTTCTAATATACTTAAGACATCGAACGAATCTTAAGTTGTTTCATTCTAGTTATCCAATTTGCATTTCATGGACACACCATTAGTTTTACAGGTAAGATAAAACACTAAAGAATTATAGAAATGGATAAAATCGTAAATTTCTATAGTGTTGAGGCTTCGGCAAGAAATAATAATACACAAATGAAGGAGTTCATCCTATGGAGGCTGCACTCACAGGAAAGTATAAAACTATACATGTTACAAATAGATATAAAAATTATTTCTCGAGTCTTTTTAATCTTTTACTGAATTGATGTAGAAATTTGTCCAAATTTTAGATAACTGTTACACATATATAAGTTGCAGCTTAAGGTATATTGATGAATAGCGATTGTATTGAGTTGAAAGTGTGGACAAGTGTAGAAAATGTTTTCTGGTTAAGATTTATTTAGTTATATTTTGGGACAGCAGTTTGAGCCAAAAAAGGTGTGTTTCGCAAACAAACCTAAGATTATGTGCGTATAATATACTATGATTGAAACATTAGTAAAAAAAATCTGTGTAATTTTATTGGACAATGTCAAAGGTCTAAACTTTAGACACAATTAATGTGTTTAATGAACAAGAGGTAGTCATTTATCTAATTAGCTCCTAGTTCGAACAAGAATTTCGGCCTCCCTCTTCTTTCTCTCCCTCTAATTCTGAAAACCCCTAGACCCTCCACTCCAATTTGGGGTTGCCACTAGTTAATTATATGCTGGTAAACCCCTAATTTGCTATCTCGAATTGATAATTATTAATTACTAGTTATTTGTTACAATAATTCGTTTATACCTATTCAAAGGGGTCTCTCTATCACTATATATGTGTTTTAAACTGAGATTTGCAAGATATACGTGGAGGATGAGAGGATCTAATGTTCAATGATTTTGCTATGGCGTTGAGATGGATGCTGAATCTTTTTTTTTTTTTTTTTTGCTGGTTGACAGATCTAACAATAATACCCATCATTTGTTAAACCTGCAAGAGATCAATAGCTAGGCTCTCTTTGGTCAAGCACTCAAACTGTATCAATGTATCATAAAGTGGCATTATTATAGAGGGTATTTATATGAATTTGTCTTAAAAACATAATGATTCAAGATTTTGGAGGTATGAGTTTCTTTTAATTGATGTTAGCCTTGTATTTTGGTATTTTGGAACTCGTTGTAGTCGTATAGATATCATAGGGCTAACTATTATAAATGAAAATTTCTCTGCTAAAAAAAAGTTTAATATTCCGAAATGAACAAGTGGTGGTGAAATTAAGTTAATTATAATAAAATTGAGTGGCAGTAGTAAAATTAATGTAATTTTAAGTGTATATATTAGAGCTATAACATTTGGCATTTTCTCTAGGGGCCTTAGTAAGGAACTCTACTATTAAAATATAAAGTTGACTGTAGTCTGTTGTAACTGAAAAAATACCTAATTTGATGAGAAGAAAATTATTGTTCGAATGTTTAATTTTAATTTAGCTAACACTAATACACCTCATTTAATGGTGAGATTTATAATGATATATGATTCCATAATTTTTATTTTTATTTCAGTTATAATCTAATATAAAATAAGCAACCAAAAGTGAAAGTGCCAATCTCGCGATTTTATGTAAATTCTACTTCAAAATGGATTTACATCTGATACCATGAATTAATGAGTGTTGCATGTAATAGTTGAACTCCGATTTTTGTGTGCAATGATTGCCTAATTGACCCAAATATGTCACTACATGATCAATACAATATTTTCATTTTCAGAAATTTCCCTACTTGCTTAACCAGGTGAGAACTGGTTTCCGATGGGGTCATTCAGGTTGTGATGATATCATCTACAATCTACATCTATCTCTACCGCTTTAAAGACCTGAGAAGGGAGGTAACAACCGTGCTTAGAGTATAAATGAAGGGAGTGAAACAAAGTGTCGGCGTTCTAGTGTGGTCTCCATGAAAGATTCAAAAGGGGAACACTTGACATTCACGGAGTCTATTGGTGAAGTCAAAATAAAAAAAGATTTACATTAGAAGCATAAAAAATTCGAAAGAAAAAAAAAAGGAGCAGGAAATAAGACATGAAAGTTAACCGTTTCTAAACTACTCCGTATTTGAGTTGTCAAAATAGCCACTGCGGTTTATCAATAGCCTAGATAGAAAATCACAACTAATTCTGACGTATAATATACTCCATTTTTCCGACAAGAATTTCACGAAAATAAGGCAAATAATAAACATGGTAAAAACTTCAATCTTTTGATATACACGAGCACGAGCACGGGCACGAGCACAATAACAAACCATATAGGAAAAGTCGTAGTAAAGTAGGAGTGTGATATGGAATGTACCACATTCGTTGATATTACGGCTAACCACTCTAGATGGACTCACGAACTCACGACTCTGTATTATGACTCACCTCACCTCACCGCATCTCAAATTCACTTTTTTTTTTTTTAATTTTTCTCTCGAAGTTCCTCCCTCTTTCTCATTCTCTCTCCTCACAACCTTCCAGATTAGGGTTTTCTCCCCCCTTTTCCCCCCTATCTTCTCAATTCAACTCCTTTTCCTGCAATTTCCGCCCTTTTTTTGGTAAGATCACTCACTCTTTTTTCTCCAATTTCGTCCGCATGATTTCGATTCGTGTTAATTACGTTTAATTATTACGCTTTGTAGCTCAATTTCTGTGCAAGAATTGATTTTTATTTTGTTTAATCGCGGTAATTGGAAACCCTAACCCTAACCCTAAGCTTGATTGATAAGTTTAATTTTGGGGAGGGTGAGATATGGATGAAGCTGAGGGTGTAGGTGGCGGTGGCGATACGGTGGATCAGTTCCACCGTAACGAGGCGATTTCCGCCGTAGCTGATGAGGGTTTTGGGGAAGAAGATGATGATTATGAGGACCTTTATAATGATGTTAATGTAGGTGAAGGGTTTCTCAACTCTTTGAGGAAGAATGAGGATGTGGGGTTCAGGAATGAGGAGGAGTCGGCTTCTCAGCCCGATTCTCGGGTTCAGAATCAGCCTCCTCCCCCTCCTCCCCCTGCTGTGTCGGACCCAATTCCCGGTATGGGTATGGGTAGGGTAGATGGTGGGTATCAGAATAAACAGGTTCAGCCTCCTGTCCAGCCTAATGGAGGGATGAGTTCTGGTCCGGGTCTGGGGCGTGGGTACGGGGGAACTGGTGGATTGAGGGTTGAGTTAGGTCAGAGTTCGAGTAAAGTAGTTAATTTAGATGAGCAGGGGGTTGGTCAAAGTGTGCCGGGTCAGGGGATTGGGCAACCTGTGCCATCTCATGGTATGAATTTCGGTGGTGTGGGGAATGAGGGAATGGTCAGGCCGGGTGGTCCAGTTGGGAATGTGAATGGGAGTGGTGGAAACATGGGTGTGAATGGGAGTGCTGTGGTGCAGGTTACTCCGATGGGTGCAGGTGCGAGTGGTGGTAATGGGGGGACTATGTTGTTTGTGGGAGATTTGCATTGGTGGACCACTGACGCCGAACTTGAAATGGAGCTGGTGAAGTATGGAGCTGTTAAGGAGGTGAAGTTCTTTGATGAGAAAGCTAGTGGGAAGTCGAAAGGGTACTGTCAGGTTGAGTTTCACGACCCTAATGCTGCTGCTGCTTGTAAGGAGGGGATGAATGGCCAGGTTTTCAATGGCAGGCCATGTGTTGTTGCCTTTGCGTCACCGTATAATGTTAAGAGGATGGGTGAGGCACAAGTGAATAGGAATCAGCAGATGACGCAACAAACTCTCTCGCAGCCTAGAAGACCTAATGAGCCTGTGAATAATAAACCTACTGGCAACAATATTACAACTGGTGGCAATTACCAAGGTGGGGATCAAAACAGAGGAGTGGGGAGGGGCAACTGGAGAGGTCCTCAAAACATGGGTGGTGGTAGAGGGCCTGTAGGTCCCATGAGGAATAGGCCTGTTGGCAGAGGTATGATGGTGAATGGCAGCAATGGGTTTGGGCAAGGTGGTATGGGGCCAGCCCCACCTTTAATGCATCCTCAGGCCATGATGAATCAGGGCTTTGATCCTGCTTTTGGACCAATGGGGCGTTTGGGCAACTATCCAGGCTTCCCTGGTGGGCCTACACCTCCATTTCAAGGGATGATGTCTTCTTTCCCACCTGTGGGTAATGTTGGTTTGCCTGGTGTAGCTCCTCATGTGAATCCAGCTTTCTTTGGTCGAGGTATGCCCATGAATGGGATGGGAGGGATGATGCCTAATGGTGGTGTTGATGGTCCTAATATGGGTATGTGGTCAGATCCGAATATGGGTGTATGGCCTGGTGAAGAGCAGCTTGGTGGCAGAGCCGGCGAGTCCAGCTATGGGGAGGAAGCTGTTTCTGACCACCAGTATGGTGAGGCTAATCATGATAGGAGTGGCTGGCAAAATCCTGTCAAAGAGAAGGACAGGACCTCTGAGAGGGACTTTTCAGGATCGTCAGATAGGAGGTACCGGGATGAGAGGGAACCTGGGTATGATAGGGATTTACCTAGGGAGAAAGATGTTGTCCCTGACCAGGATTGGCCGGAGAAAAGGCACCGTGACGATAGAGAGGTCCGCGATCGTGAGAAGTCTCGTGACCGTGATCGCGAACGGTCTCGTGACCGTGATCGGGAGCGATCTCGTGATCGTGACCGCGAACGAGAGAGGGACAGGGACCGTTACAGAGAAGAACGTGATAGATATTCTGATCATCATAGGTACAGGGATCGTGAAGCAGATCATGATGAAGAATGGGATAGGGGTCGATCATCAAGGACTCACAGTAAATCTCGCGTTCATGAAGAAGAGCGGTCTAGGTCTCGGGATGCTGACTATGGGAAGAGGCGACGTGTAACATCTGACTAGCCGAGGAAGCCATTCTTTTTTTTGGGTTGAGTGATATAATTGGGGTCGCTCCGCTTTTCAGTTTCTTCTCGGATTTTGTTTCTGGGGTTACATATCACTTCTGATCATTTCCAGCATTGCTCGACGCCTTTTGTTTCTGGGGTGCACTCTTCAGCTGTATACTAAGGTGAGCTCTTACAATACACGTTGCATCTTTGTTTTCATTCATTGATTAATTCTTAATAATTCTATTTTTACGTGGCCCGCCACTTCTTTGATAAGATGTGAACATCGATTACTCGGTTAGGGCTTTGTATCCTTGTGTGAAGAGGCATATGTAGTCTTGCCCTTGCGATTTCTTAGGAGATGTTTGAATTAAAAAAAACTTAATCAAAACCTGTTGATAAACCTAATTATAATGGGTTTAACACAGTTACGCACAAGAACAATGTTACAAGTGTCTCAAAGGCGATATACTATGGTGAATTGTGGGATTTCGGTTTACATAGCCTCACGCCCTCACAACCTATGTTGAAAATGAGGAGAATTTTGGGAATATTTCGAAAGATACCATGTCAAAGGTATCTTGTGTGATTTGGAAAGTCGTATTATTGTGTTAGAGATATGGTAATATTAGTCATTAGGAATAGGTGTTGTGCTAGGAAATATGTGTTTTGGTAGATTATAGTTATGGTAATATCTACAATATCCCCAACAAGATTATTAACAAATTACTCATGATGAAATTTTTGTCGAGAATTGCATCGACCGACTCTTATTTTTACAATATGACAAGTGTAGACTGTTTATTGAGGGCTTATTCCATCTTGCAGAGACGGATAATATTGTGTCTTTAATGGAATAAGGTTTTAGACTGTGAAATAACTCAACTGATTTATTCTACTGTAACACATACTTGAAATTGTTTTGTTTTTTTGGTAACATGAAGCGGTAAATTTTGTTCATGTTGTTGACTTGTTGAGTTCAATAGAGATTCTCTAGAGTAGTGGGTTTTAAGGTGTTCAAGGATTGGCCTAATTTTTGGGGAATAAAGCTTTTAGAAATGTAAGATGGTTTAATTGCCAAATCTGTTATGTTAAAAGTTCCCTGTTTGTTCTCACTATGCGCACCAGGTTTGAATGTCTGCACAACTTGGTTTGGTATCAGCTGTCATGGACTCATGATTTGTGTTTGAAATAGTAGTGAGCAGAGGGTGTATGTTTGCTTTATTGTTGTCGGTTCCTGCTAACTGGTAAGTGATAGAAGTAATGCAGCATGTGTCAAACTCCTTGCTATAGAATCAGAATTAACTACGCTAATTCCTTATCATTTGTTTCTAATTGTCTTTCTTCAAAAGCGTGTGCTCTTTGGTGAAGAATTGGACCAGTGGGCTGCTTTTCTTTGCTTTGTTGTTTTTCTTTTTTCTTTTTTTGGGTGGCGGTCATAATTGCGTATGTGCATTGTTTCAATTGGGCTTCTTAGCAAAAATTAGTTTAGTTCTGGTTTCTTCACAGTTGTCGTAAAGATTTGTTTTGAAGGGTTTAAAAAAGCAAACGTAAAGCTTGAATTCATGGATTTAGTCTGCTGCTCTTAAATATGATGCTGGATCTGGCATCTACTAAGTGTACTCTTTCGTAATTGTTTGGAGTTGTCTGGGGGTTGGCTTACTGACAAGAATTTTTCAGCTTTACCTTTGTGTAACGTCATTTCACTACCACTACAAACATCCTCTTGAACCTGATGTCTGTTATTGAGCTTAACATCTCCTTTCCCGATAAAAAGATGTACCTGTTGCATGTCTGTGGGAAGTATATGTCTTAGTCCAGCTAGCTAGCTGTGAATTGTGACTTTACCTACTAACCTCTGTGTGTTTGTAGCTGCTGAAGGTTACTGTCTCAGAGACTGAAGGTATACGGGCGGGATTATTGGAGATGAACTGTGAACGTGACTTTAAAGATTTCCAAGTTGAAGCAATGCGTGGTGGCCTCTCCCTACAAACTTCCAGTGCACCTCTTTACCTTTTAGTCCTTAGTTATCTTTTGAGTTTTATTATGTAGTTGAGTATCCATCGAACCAAGGAATGTTGTGGTCTTATGGTGGAGACGCGTATGGCTTGAAAACCCTAAAGTCTGGATGTGGTGACTTATTCTAGAAACCTGTTGTTTCAATGCTATGTAATAGGATTTAGCTCTGAAAAGGTTGTTTTACTTTTATGCGCCCCTTTATGTTGGATATTTGTTGTATCATGCTGTTAGCTCCCTCTATGATGTATTCGCTACTGACTGTTACTTGTTCATACTGCCTACTGCTGCTGCGGATCTTGTGTACATAGTCTTAGCATTGTAGAGATTGTAGCAATTTGTAGATAATTTTGACCATTCTTTCAATACAAAATTTTCGGTATTGTGGATCAATCTTCATTCATGTGCGTTTTATTAGTAGTGGTCCGGTATTCTGGTGCTTCGTCTTGGTTTAGGTGATGGCTTACTTGGGGGTTTGTGTCGGAGATTGCTAGACAACACCACCATTGGCGAATTGTGTTCATGACAGGTGTTAAACAGAGACGACGACGTTGCTAATTGTGAAATGTGGTGTAGGTGGTTGAGAGGATTGCGAATTGAGCATTGTCAGTGGCCTGGTGTGTTGGTGGTAGCAGTAAAGATCCGTAATGGCCATAATGTGATTAGAGGTTCCAAACGTGTGTAGGCTTTGCATTGAGGGAACCCGTTTCTGTCTAGTCTGGTTTAACTACGAGTGATTTTCTCAAATCCTTGGGAAGTGCAACTGTAAATCGCCTTTATGGAAGGCGCAACAATGGCCAAAGCAATTGGGTGGGTGGATCTCGAGAGGACAGGTGAGTATCAAGAGAGGACGAGGTCACCGTGGTGGAGTGAGAATGGAGACACAGGGTAAGCAACCTGTGGAGGTGTAGATGGATGGTCTGCGGTATGTGGTGGCCTTACCGCAATTTTAGTACAGAGTATGAGGATCAGATGGTTGGTGCAAGAAAATTGGGGAAAGGGAGGAGTGACTGTAAGGGTTCAGATATTAGAGTGCTTTTACATGGGTGGGATTAGTGAATAATGATCATCAAATATTGACTAGAGGATCAAATTAAGGCCAAATTGCTCACTCGACATATCACTTTCGTTTGGTTGGAGCGGGTGTCATGTAATCACCATTACGACCCATTTACACAAAATTATTGGAGTTGGGTGTCCCCGCTAGTGAAACCGCTTTCCCCTTCTCAAATATTGCATTTATGTGCCAAATCTCACTCCATTACATTGTAATCAAAACCCCTCCAAGGCTCCAACCGGACATAACCTTGTTGTTTAGGCCTTTGGGGCACAGATTGGTAGAAAAGATGTAGGCTCTGTTCGGCAACACATTAACAAGTAAAAAGTAGCATTTTGACCGGGTCAAACTACTAGTGTACATATTTGGCAGCCAAAATATAAGTAGCAGTTAGTATTTTATGTATTCATGTAAAAAAACTAGCATTTATAATTGATTTTTCTATATTTTATATAGTTTTGATAACTCAACAACTACTTTTGCCGAACACGTCTGATATCAACTGTTACTTTTAAAGCTAACAGCTACCTGCTACCTACTACCTGCTACCCGTTAGTAAAACAGCTACCTGCTACTTGAACAGCTACCTGCTACTCAAACGGCTAGTGCAGCCGAACAGAGCCGTAATGTTATGACTTTTTTTACACGATTAGCGCAAAAAGCGGAGGATCAGAAGAGAGGGGGTGGAATGTTGTGATCACCATTACGAGGTGATGGCTTCCATTAGTCCCAGCTCATAGAAATATAGGATTGTTCAGTTAAAAAACTACGTAAAGTAATTGGCATCACATGGTAGGAGTAAATCAGACGGTAAAACCCACTCCTTTCAGGCTTTCAGTTCAGTCTTATCTTTTCTCTTCCTCATTTTCTAGCCAATTCGTAATTTCATTGCATTTCTAGGCTGATTACTTTCTATTAAACGTTAATTCGAGCGTAATCCAGTTAATAGTTTACCTATATTTTAAAAGGCGATTCCTCCAAAAAAGTGGAAAACCTCGAAGAGATGTTCCACATATTGTCCTTTTAGTAAATTCTACGTGATTAAGTTATTGCTAACAATGAAAAATCTTGATCCAAATCAACGACACGAACAAACAATCTGTCCCGATAGTAACACTACACACATTTTACCCACACTGCCACACACCACCTCAGCAGTGGAGACGGTGACCTCCACTCTTTTTTTCCGTAGGCTTTAGTCTTATCGCATCAATTACTAGATTGACCAACAAAATCTTCATTGGCTTATTGCGTTTATATGAAGTACTCGTAAGATACGATTAAGAGTCACAATCAATTGGCATCCCACCGATATGTCTACTCTACCTATTATGTTAACGTGACTGAATTGGTCAATAAGAATACGTAGTACTTTACAATCTTTTTAATGAACTGATTTGCTTTAAACAATAACAACCCGACTCTGATTTCAGCTCCATGCATTACTGTACATTACATGATATCGATATCGAAACGAAAAAGACTAAAACCATATTTACATGATACAAAAGCATAATACTATACACAATGGATTCAACTATATTGATCATCACAAGACCAAAATTTCACCTCATCCTTTACATTCATGAAAGTTGAAAATCCCTTAATTAAGAACTATTACTACTAGTAAAGCAGTTAAGCCCTACTTAACATTGTCCATGAAATTACTTAAAAAAACCCAAACCAACCCCCCACCAAAATTACTTGCATCATCAGGGTACTCACAAATTTAAGATCATAGTACACCTAACAATCTCCCCTTCCCCATATTACAAGTATCTTTCGGAACACAACGATACGTCAAATACGTAATACCCGACTACCAAACTTTTAAACAATAGTAGTAACCCCGCCAAAAAAAATAACATCACACCACAGTTTGATTTGAATTCTTCTCATATACTTTTCCTTTGCAGCAAACAAAAAAAAACAAAATACTCCAATAATAATACTTCAATTGATATTATATAGTAAGATCCCTATCTAGATCCATAAGCATGACTCCCATAAACTTGTCCACCTTGACCAATAACATGTCCCATCATTACCACCCCATTATTACCACCACCACCACTCCCACTATTTCCCCCATTCCCATAAACACCCCCACCACCTCCACTATTTACCCCACTACCACCACCACCACCATTCCCTTGAACCGGGTTCCCGGTCCGCTCCCCTTCCAACTCCCTAAACCGCTGCAAATAAATCTTGAGCGGTTCAACGTAATCCTCGAAACCAAGCGTAGTCATCGCCCACAGCAAATCGTCACCGTTGATCGTCTTCCTCTTCTCTCTCTGACACTTATCCGACGCTTCTCCGGTGATGAAGCTGATGAACTCCGACACGCATTCTTGAACCGTTTCTTTCGCGTCTTTCGAAATCTTCGCGTTCGCCGGCAACGCCTTTTTCATAATCCGGCTCACGTTCGCTATCGGTAAGAACCGATCCTGCTCTTTCGGCGATAAGTGGTGGCCGCCGCCGTGGTTCCGACCTCCCGAGTCGTTGTCCGAGTCCGCCATGAGTCAACTCACTTCTCTACTCGCTGACTAAGTCAACTCAGTCTCCGATTCTCTTCTTTTACGATTCTGCAACAACATAGCATAATTTCACACATAAATTTGGGGAAAAACAGGCTAATTTTGAAATTATTATGCTCCGAAAACCCTAATTTACAAAATCGGTCGATTAAACAGCGAAATTACATCTAAAACATGATTAATTAATTGAGAATTAGGAAAAAATTACCTTGAATTAAGCGGAAAAGCAGATAATCGAATTCGAAGGTGAGAATCGGACAATAATCTCGAAAAAAAGGGGAAAAAAGTAAAAAATTAAAAAAATCGGGAGATATTTATGTAAGTCGTACGAAATTCAACGGTAAGAGAAAAAGAGGAGAAGATAATTAGGAGGGAAGGGGGGGAGTACGAATCAGAAACTTCGCGAAGAAGCCAAGAAGAAAGGGGGGGAAGGGAAGGAAGAGGAGGCGGTTAAGAGTGTTCGTTAGATAGTTTTAGGAGTGAGGAAAGAGAAAGAGAGGGGTAAATAAATAAAGGGATATTTTTAAAAAAGGAGGGGGTGAAGGGGTACGTGGCAGCTTGTAGGCCGTTGTTTGTCGATAAGAAGGGTGTTGTCAGGGAGGAGTTATCAGCCACTGGATTGGTCCACGTAATGGTAAGAGTCATCTTGGCCGTCCGTGTCGCATCTTTTACCACGTGGGTGGTTAACACTGGAGGACGGTGGTTTGTGGGGTCGGATCTTTTTTTGATATTGGGTGGGTCTGGTTCGGATCTTATACGGATACGGGTGTAGACCTCTCAAAGTGAATTGAATTATGGGATAGTGGGAGTGTGGGAGCGACAATCAGTTTTTTCATATTGTTTGGTAGCTGAGCAATTTTTTTTCATTTGGAAGAGGAATGAGCAAAATTGTTGAGGTTATGTTCGATAGTTCAAACTATGAATATTATGGAAAACTCAAGTTTCTTTATGTAGTTGTGATGAAGTTACCAAACGGATGTGGTTAGACTGATTACAGTACCTTTGATTGATGGAGAATGAATGTTATGGTTAGTGCGTGTATTTTCATACTATAGAAAGACGATTTCTTGCCGATGTATTGTCAAGGCAATTATGACTTGTGAGTAATAAGTAGAAGCTCATTTATAAACGTGATTATACCTAATTTACGTGACCAAATCCATTTTAATAGCACTATGAAAATAGCATAACAAGCTCATTTAGAGTGGTACCTATTGCTATCTCTCCAAAAGCAAAGGACAAATTGCCGAAGCCAAAGATGTCCGATCACCTTTTTCAAGTCCGAGTACCCACAAACGGCAATTTGTTGTGCCTTTAGTACGCAGATTTACCTCCAAACAAGAACAGCCTTTCCACTTTGGCGAAGATTAAACTTAATTATTTCCACCAATCCAATTTAGTAAGAGCAGTTATCTATTAGTGACACTGTTTTCAACTAACAAAATACCAGATGTTTCCTTCCTTTCGTCCGACTCAAACTTGAAACAAAATGAAAAATGCCACATTTGGACCGTATTAAAACGATTAATAATTTATAATCGTCTTTATCTATGTTTGAAAAAACAAAAAGCTTTCTATCAATATCACCTTCTTGGAAAATTATACCATTACAATAGGGGTATACTATTAGATTTAATGAGTAATCAATGTTATTTGAGGAGCAACAACATGTATGTTAATGAGACAATTACTAAAATGAGCCTAGGTTTTCGATATTATTGAATAATATTTGGTGTTTTTTATTTATACCGAAAAATGCAATTCTATTTTTGTCTGCTCATTGACATGTCTGCGAATGTTTATCAAATATTTGTTGAATGATCATAAAAAACCCCGGGTACGAACATATTACCACGGAGGTACGGCATAAGATTTACACCTTCCTATTCTTTCTTTTTTTTTTTTTTTTTTTTGACAAAGCATCCTTCCTATTCTTTCACCAGTTGGTCTTGTGGGAGACCGTCTCTCAATAATTTATTGAGAGACCAACCATGTTATTTACCTCGTGACCCCGTTTGTATAATTAGTGACCATTATACTAATTTTGGTAATCGTTTTAGTTAAGGACCTTCAACACTTAATCTAAGATGTAAAGGGGTTACTTTATAAATTTTAGCTAATTTTATATGATGGTATCCTCCCAAATCATAGATAATGTGATTTATAATTGTAAATTGTAAATTAATACGATCACTGAAAGTATTATCATGGTTACAAGCAAGGTAAAAAGAGTCATTTTGTAACATAATATAATGATCTCTCAATAAATTATTGAGAGACCGACTTTTATGAGACTTTGTGTTCTTTCACATATGAAGATTTAAGTGTAAAATGCTTCCACTAACCCGAGTGCCGAGTGCGTGAAATCTTTTACCCATGATCTTGACACTTAACCAAACCTTCGTAAAATAATGAATGGATCGCATTATCGCAATATAATATGGCTTAATTGGTGAAAGACAGTTCGAAGTTTACCAAATCTTCCTTTCCATAGTCTAGAAACGCAACAGTTAATCTCGTACTCGAAAGAAGTAGAAATACTGTCCTTCTAGTGTCTGTCGTCCCTCTCAGAATAAGAACCCCTGTATAATCCTATTGACGTAGGAAACCAACCACCGCGCTTCAAATTTACCTTGCCATCTCAAAAACACTTCCAACTCCGAAATGCTCATCACATTGAAACCATTGGCGCTTCCGAAGCTACCTCAGTGAAAACACGTTATCTAAGGATTCCCCATGGAGAAACAGACCTCGGTTAATCATAGACCCATGCATGTAGACTCCCAAGCATAAGTTCCAAAACAGCACGATAGTTCACAAAAGGTCAGTAAAAATTTGGGATGTTCTACAAGTTTATGAATGTGTATACATCACAGCTGCATCCAGCGCCATAGCTTCAACTGTTACTAGGACACTAATCTTGCAAAAGCCTAGTCTGCTTCCCAGAATATTATAAACTATCGATAAATTACAGCTACTTCTACAGACAAGATAATCAACATGAGCACAGCTAAAAGTTAAGACTATCTATTTCCAATTTCCCTGGTGTGCGCTAGGGAAAAAGGGGGATAAGGGGCAAGTAACTGGTAATTACATCCATTACACCATTTGTTACGCCCCTGTTTATAAATCAGGCTTTCACCTTTTTGGGAGCGGGCTGGTCTTCCTCCTTTTCAGCATCCTCCTCGTCTCCCTCGTCATCATCATCTTCAGCTTCATCAGCTAATTTTGTAAGTTCATCCTGTATCATCAGCTTGATCGATGACTTCTTGGGAGTAAGATCAGTACTGAATTGCTTGGCTGCAGGAAGGAATAGAATACTGTTAGTAACAACAAAAACATAAACGATATCTTAAATCAGCAGTTTGAAGCGAAGGTGGTTGTATACTTGTATTCCAATTATCAGCCTAAACAGTATAATCAAGGAAAGAGGACGTACCCAGCTGCTTCAGAATATCAGTGAACGTTGCCTGTAGACAAATCCAAATGAAAATCACATTAGTGGAGGCTAGAATTTTTGTTTTTGACGGAACGGTGGCAGCTAGGATATGACAATGCAAGGCATAG
Organism: Spergularia azorica; assembly: GCA_038382645.1. NCBI lineage: Eukaryota > Viridiplantae > Streptophyta > Magnoliopsida > Caryophyllales > Caryophyllaceae > Spergularia > Spergularia azorica. The sequence goes on from JBBYHQ010000013.1 coordinate 1,702,433, forward strand.
TGAAAAAAGTAGACCCATGCCATCCCACAGCCCAAAATTCTCAATATGGGAAACAATCCCAGACTGTTGACCAAGAAATAATTTCATTGAAGGAACACCTGCAAGAAGGAGATTCCCCTCTAAACACAGCCAAGCACCCTAACAACTAGGGACTGACATATCTGATGTCCAGATAACATTGAACAGGCAAAAAAAGATGGCTAAAGACACAAGGGAAAGTGATAATAGTGTTTTTTTTTTTTTTGGGGTGGGGGGGGGGAGGGGATATGATAGCAGTTGACCTTTGTCAAGTGTAACCAAGGTTGATAAACGGCGTTTTCAGTAAATATGCACCAAACATTTTCAAACAAAACATTCCATGTACAGAATATAACAAGAGTAGACTCGCCATAGAAATCCAATTCAGGTCTTTAATAGGACGCGTAAAAGCAAGAATGAAGCCATCTCACCGTATTGAAGTCAACTTCTTTAAGAATGTCACATATTGCATTCCTTAAATCATCATCACTGGGCTTCAGTTTATCTTCTTTTGATTTCTCCTTTCCTTTCACAACTTTTGTACCTTCAGGAGATGACATGGCAAATATCAGTAATTTCTTGAAAACAACTCCAGTATAATTCAACTACACTTCATAATCTTCTTGGAATTCTGAAAATGACCTCTCCTAAACAGCTTTTACTAAAGGGAGGAACAAATTCGAAAAATCCTCAGAGAAACAAGGGAATTTGATACAGTAACGACCAGAATGGGATACCTCAGTTCTCCAAACAACATTTAACTATGCAATCAGAAATAAAATACTTTCGCGAACACATTTAAAGCATTTACAATGCACAAGTTCCAAATAATTACCAGACTTTTCCTTCGTGCTTGATTTCTTCGAAGCTGATGACTTCTCCTTTTTTGGCTCTTCATTCTTTTTCTTCCTTGAGAACACTTTAGGAGTTGTGTCATCAACATCACTAGTCTTAGAACGGCTTGCAGATGACTTTCTCGGAGTCCCTTTGGGTATTGACCTAGGTTTCTTAGGAGTGACGACCTTTTTGCTTGCAGCTTTACCAGAAGATTCCAAGCTTGGGCTCTTTTTCTTGGTTTCATTCTTTGATTTTCCTGCACTCGCTTTCTCTTGTGTAGTTTCTTCTTCAGAATCGTCTTCAGATTCATCCTTTTTCTCTTCACTCCCAGACTGCTCAGATTTTTCATCCTCTGATTGTTCTGCAGTACCAAACTCTTTTTCCTCTTCCTCATTTTCTTCTTCTTGCTCAGACTCATCATCAGTCACTTGGGCAGGCTTTTTCCCTGATTTAGATGCATCACCGGTCTTTTTACCGCTCTGCAACCCATACCAAACAAACACAACATTAAAAGTTAAACAAGATACACAGTTAATAATCCAAATGAAACCTACTACATCCCATCTTAGTAACAAAATTGGCCAACTATATCTTATAGCTTCTCTGGACAATTACAAACTAAATTTACAGGGGATTAACTGGCAAACCCCAAAGCTATTCATTCAAGAAAGTCTTCCAGGTCTCCTAAAAAATGTCTTGTAAGTCCTAGCTCAATTCTTGTAAAATTAGGAGCAGGAAGTGCAGCAATAAGGGGACTAATAGGGAGAACCTTCGCAGAGCCTTTGGATGATGTTGGTGTAGATGCAGCTTTTGTGGCAGGCGAAGACCTCTTGCGCTTTCTGCCCTGTAAAAGTAGTCATGCAGATTGTCAACAGTTGTGAACCAAGTAACATCTGTCATCACAAACAGAGAAATAACGTATACACAGCAGCCCTATCTTTGAGACAAACCTGATCTTGCTCTGCAAGTAGAACAGTAGTTGTAGCATGAGGAGCTTCCAAAAAGTCCAGCAGCTTGGCAACAATATCCTCCTGCAAAGAGAGAGAAACTCAACATACTTAATCAACGTTCAATGAAAAGAAGTAATGAATGTAAATCAAAAAAGAAGTTAGCATTATCATCGTTTATGAGAGTCGCACTCTGGTTCACTACAAAATTTTACTCAACACACCCTTCATATGCCGACTGCCGAAAGGACACAGGCATACATGTATTCACGTTACAAAAGATTGCATGAGAACCTTTTCTAGGGGGTAGCAACCAAGTGCAATTACTAAAGTGTTGATCATGAATAATAGGACTTAATTGAAATGGTCGCAAGTTCCAAACAACATGAGAAACTGTAAATATTATTTCAATGGACTTACCTTTCTAGAGGTGGTCTTACTCACTGGGATGTCAAGCACATCACAAAATTCCAGCAATTTCTCTTTGACCAGCTTGTCAAACTTCTCCTTTACTTTCAACTTCTGCTTTTCCTGCAACCAATTTAAACTTAGACACCGCCCTAAGCTCATTAAAATCAAATGGTGCAGTAGGAATCAATTGGAAAGATATAAAAACACTGCTGTATGATTAGATGTGGTTTATGAATCAAATTATGCACACACCACATCTCATAGACTTCTCTTCTTATGGAAATGCTAAACACCAGACTAAACATTTTATTGCTAGTGGATGATGTTGCTCTGGAAACCAGGCAGTTCATAAATTTACAGTTTCGTTTTTTATTTCCCATCTTAGACGATACATTCCTCTAATATAATCATATAGCTGATATATGATACCAGATAATAAAAGTGATGATCATATTCGTAATACAACGCCTTGAGACTTTCAGAAAAACGATATCCAGGGATGGAAACAACTCTCTGTAATTTCGGATCAAATAGTTTAACCACTAACCAGTCACTCAAAAGCTGATAAATTGGGCATGTAAATAACTTAAACTTTTTTCTCCTTTTCTATGTGACAAAGATGATCTCACACGAAAGAACTTCAATAACTCAAGGCTCGTTCGGTATCACTGCCGTTTTTGAGGGGTTTTTTTTTTTTTTTTTTTTTTTTTTTTTCTCTTTTTCCTTTCGTTCACTAAGGTGCAATACGAA
>JBBYHQ010000013.1:1705495-1727720 GCA_038382645.1 Spergularia azorica
GGAGTTCAGACTGCTGTCCGTTTGGGGCTCCGTGATGTGGTCCTGGAGTGTGATGCACAAGTTTTGACGCAAGCGCTGATAGCCAGGAAGACGGGGATTGGGGTGGACGATCTTATCCTTGATGACATTCGCGACCTTGGTAGTAGTTTTCACGAGTTTGTTATTTCTCATGTAAAACGGGAGGGTAATACAGTAGCTCACTTCGTAGCTAGACTTGGTCCCCTGAGTGGCCAGGTTCTTATCATTGTAAATGACTTTCCGGAGGGTGTTACAACCTTTGCGGATCTTGATATGAATGTTTAATCCCCGTTTTGACCTCAAAAAAAAAAAAAAAAAAAAACTAACAAATATTTAATTAATACTAGTAACTATCATAATTTATTTATTTATTTTGAGATTGACTAATTAATAATTAAGTATAGGCGATTATGGTAAAGTGTCACGTGCAACGCACGGGCTTTTCACCTAGTCTTCTATTGTAAGCTTACCTCTTTGAAGAAAGGAAAAAAAAAACTCATGAGTCCTGAACAAGCTTTGACCGCACTTTTATTCACTACCAATCAACGTGTGTTTGTACTCACCTACACCCTAGAATAGTAACGAGACCGTCTCACACGAGACTTAGCGTTTTTCGATACGTTTGGCACGAGAGTTGACAATAGTATCGTTCTCAAAAACTCGGCATCTTCACTTTTCTTAGTTGATCTCAACACTAAATTTCTCCTCCTTCAGATTGTCAGCGATGGATCGTGTGCAACTACTACTGGTAGGACTGCCATTGTTCTTGTTCTCAACAGACATACTAAACCTCTTCATTACGCAACCTCCTCCAAAACCCACCTCTCCTCCTCCCCACCACCTCCCTAAACCTCACCCTGTTTCTTCCGCTGTCCCAGATTTCCCAACCCAGGTTTCTTTTTTCTTTAATCATCTTTGTTTCAATCAATTCTATTTTTTTATTGATTTAATTGCTAATTTGTTTGATTTTTGTGGGTTTTAATTGCAGCAATCTGGTGGGTTTGGAGCAGGTCTTGGATATGGCCACACTGTTACCATTGATTTCTGCTCTTCTTGTTCTTATAAGTGAGTTTTGACATTCCTTTTTTTTTTTTTTTATTGTGGGGGAATTTGGGGTTTATTATGGATGATGAAATTAATGGGTTTGTGTTAATTTTGTTGTATGATGATTAGTTTAAAGGTTTGATTTTTTGTTTGCTTATTTTATTTGTTTTGATGATAAGATTGATTGTATGGTGAATTGGGGCTGATGAAATCATAATTGTTGATGATTTAGTAAGATGTGGTTGCACTGACTTTCCATTTCTCAACTTAGAGTTTGTGGGATTTCAACTTTGATACAAATTTATATTCTTTAAGAATTAGTTGGGATGTGTTCGTATCTATTAATAGGTTTTTGGTTCACACAACCTATTGCCGCAAATGCTTGTCAAAAAGCATTTGCTACTAATCGTGGAGGGGATTTTGGATTTGGAGTAATTGAATGGTTTTGTCGAGTACCTTTGTTGTATTTTAAAATTGCAAGTTAAGATGATGTGTTCATCTGATGGAAAGATTAAGACTTTGGGTATGGATGGTGAAGGTTGTGGTGGGGTTGGGGGGTTAATTAAGCTGGTAAAGTAAATGGAGATTGTGGGTTACTCTAAGTTTGGTGGAAAGATCACTTTGCCACGGATGGAAATATGGAATTTTGGATTCCAGCTTGTAGGGTTTGGTTCTTGTAGTCGTAGTACTATGAGGTTGGGATTGATTCCGAACTCAGGCATTTACTACAGTATTGTTTGTCAAATGTATTGTGAGAGAGAAGTGTTGATTATTGTTGCTCGATTGGCTTTGTGGCTGACCAAAAAGAGACGTATTTTTTTGTGTGAAAATATACATAGTTGTTTAGTATTGGGTTGGCATATTGGCACGGAATAATATTGTTGTTCCATGTGTCCATGAGCTTTGTTTGTACCATGACGAAATTGTCTCGCTTTGCTTTCCACTGGGTACCGCCAAAGTCCTCAGTTATTTCTAGTTTAGTGAAAACATGAATAAATCCTGTGGAAAAGGCTATGTTGCCCGTGGCAGTAGTGGCTCCCGTAATAATCCACATTGCTTTTGGACCCCTTAGGAAGTAGAAGAAAGAAATTGCCATTGTTTTTTTTCTTTATGCTTTCTTTCGGGTGTTTGAACCCAGGGTCCAGTTTGATGCCCTTCCCTAGGAGTTTATACAGATGCCATAATGCCTACTTGATATATCTCTCAGTTGTAAGCTTCCTGACATTTGATTTTCCAGACCTTCCATCTTCATGAAGCTAGTTTGAAACTCCTAAGGACTTTTTGTGGCTTCAGTTCGTCGTGTGATAGACTTCAGAACATTAAATGGCTAAAGATGCTATTCTAAACTGTGATGATGATTTTCCTTTTCTTTCTGTCACGATGTTCACACCTTTTTCGATTGTTTTATGATCATATAGTTTCCTTGCTTTCTTTTAAAAAAAAGGAATTCTCTGGATTGGGAGCAGATTCTCGTTGCAGTCTGCAATCTGCTTATGTATTTTGTATTCTTCTCCTTTGTTTGATCTTCAAAGTTTTGTTAAACGTGTTTCACTACATTTTAAACTTGTTGGCTCCCTACCTTTAACTTTTTATTGCGTACATAAAACGGTTTTCAGAGGATGATTCATGTTAGCTGATCCCAAATCATTTTGGGATTAATGTTTGGTTGTTATTTAATAGACAGTCTATGGAAGCACTTGTTACGGACTTGGATTATGGTTATGTTTGATGAAAAGAAATATGCTGGGAAACTGTAAAAGTGTATAAGTGCATTCTCTTACTTTACTGTATACAGCTTCGAGTGCTCAAATTGCAACTGATAAGTGTGATGTGTACTCCAATTTTCACAACCACGTGAAACTTTCTAACATTTGTGTTATTTGGTTGGATTAGGGGTACCGCTGTGACAATGAAGAATATGCTAGAGACACAATTCCCTGGAGTCCATATTGCGCTTGCAAATTATCCAGCTTCACCTCCAAAACGCATTTTGAGCAAATTAGTACCGGTTGTTCAGGTGGGGGTCTTTGCGATCATCATGGCAGGCGATCAGATCTTTCCTAGATTGGGAATGTCTCCACCTCCATGGTATTATACGCTACGTGCTAACAGATTTGGAACCATTTCTGCAACCTGGCTTTTTGGAAATTTCGTCCAGTCTTACCTACAAAGCTCTGGCGCTTTTGAAGTACACTTTGATGGAGAACCGGTAAGTGTTTGAAATTCATGTTCTGATCTTTTGTCGATATATTACTTTCTATCATTGGTTGCATGGGTGAGATACAGGCATATAGCATAATTTCATCTTTAGAAATAAAAGGACATGCCAGTTTCTATGTTGTGTGTATTGGGGGATGAACTAGAAATGTTAGGCCCTCGGAACTTATCTGATATCATTGATCTTTCTACCTTCTTTACAGAGAATTTTTTTAGAAACTATAGTATAGTCCCATAGGAGTAAATTAGAGTAGCGTCTGGCGCCAACGCTATTCCTCCTACTGATGAAATCTCTAGATTGCCAAGCGTAATAGCGTAAGAGCTAAGAGTGCAAGTATGATTCCGTATAACAAGAGTGTCATTCCGCCTCCAGCACAGTGTAAGGTTTGAGACCCCGACACAGCTAAGATTTGAACAAATGAAGCATAGCTGAGGCCCAACTTCTTGGGTGGGTGGGGGATTGTAGGATGGGCTTCTAGGTAATTGGCCTTGTTTGGTTATTCAAAGTTCTGGAAAGTGGAGCCACCGCTGCTTATGTCATTCATAATCTAGCGACAGTTGCTGTTTTCTCATATTTTCTGCTGGTGGTCTTCATTCTGACTTCTAGCTTTGTCGTCTTGGACATTTTGGACTATTGGTCTGTAGTAAGTGATTGTCACGATGTTCGTCATTCTGTGGTTTCTGAATGCCTTCTCACCTGTTTGTAGGTATTTTCAAAGTTGAGGGAGCAGAGATTCCCTGGTGAAATTGAGTTGAGGGACCTTATTGCCAAAAGGCTTGCCGGTTCAAGAATCGTGGATGGTGCTGGAGGAACTAAGTGGGTTTGAAGCCTTCATCCCTGGGATAGTGGGATCTGCTAGGAAAATGAAAACCGAGATAGAAATCTGAACATATTCTGCCTGTATGACAGTTGGGATGTTTTTGCTTTTTTCATAAAGAATCCTAATACGTTCTTCATGTACATTCTTTAATGGCTGTTGGATGATGAACAGGATTTATATAGTTTACCTATGAAGCCTTTGCTGGTGCCACACTTACTAGCGACATGGAAATGAAAGTTCAGCTTCATATTATTTCTCAGTATTGAAATTGCAAAAACATTGCCGCATGTCTGCTTTGTCCAGAGTATTTGTGTTAGTACTTGTCACAGTTGTCAGCACAAATCAGGTTGCAAAAACATTGCATAGCAAAACAATATTTCCGATAAATTGAAAATTGGTCTATTGTGCTTGTAGCCATTGATTGTCATATGGCCGAGAAACTGTACATCAGCTGAAACAGCACCATGTTAAAAGACACTCAACCCCTATACTGGGAAAAATTGACTGTACAGAGTGTACACGCCGTGAGTAATTGTGCATTTGTGCGCTCCATCAATACCAACTCAAAAAGAAAATCCCGCACAATACAATGGAAGGTTAACTTTGCAGAGTGATTTCGTTTCCAAGAGACTCATGTATAACCACATTTCTGGAGAAATTCTCACAGGCCAACATGTGAATGTCAACTTCAAATCTTCCACCACTTTTTCCGTTCCATAGTTTTCACAAGTTCATTAGCCATTGATGCAAAATCTTCCGCCTCATTACGCAGATCTTCTGCTCTTTGGTTGATTCTCTGAAGCAAAAGGTCAGGCATGAGCTCCAAATGTTATTCATTACATCATCAAAAAGGAAAAAAAAAAAAAAAGTGAATATTGGATCTGGTAGTAGTGCACTTTATACGGTTACATAAACATAACTATTTTGCTTAATGAAATTTTACTACCCGCATTTTTGGTTCACATACATTCACCGGTTGCACATATGCACATAAGCAAATAGAATCAAATTTTGGATAAAGCTTCAAAACCTTCCTACATATGTCAAACTGTGTGCGTCCTCATGCACGTGTTTTTCCCAAGAATAGGGGTTGATGGATATACATAAAAGTGATGAGAACAAGTGAGACAAAGAGAGAAAAGCAAGTGGTAAGACAAGAAATTTAAGAAAGAAAGGAAAGAAAACGAGGAAAAGAGCCTCCTCCCCCATAATCATCAACCACATCACCTCCAGTAGCTAGGAAATCCACCTGCCTAGGGGTTGTCCCGGGTTCGAGTCCTCAAATCCCCACCCCCCGCAACATTAGCTGCTCCTATATACCGCAACACATCATTACCCCAGCTCCTCAAAGGCTCCGTATGGGTGACCCATAATGAAAACTGTTTCGAGAATCCCAGCAACTCACTACTACTTCACAATATAAGAAGATGCTCCTATATACCCAAAAAAAGAAAAAGAAACTAACGTCACTAACAGAGGTCCTGCTCTTAGGCCCTGTTTGATAGGACTGCATCTTTCTGAACTGAACTGATCTGAATGCTTCTGATCTTTGAATGACTCTGAACTAATCTGATCTGATCTGAATGTGTTGAAATTTTGATTGAATTTCAACGAATTAGTATCAATTATGGACCAAATACATTGATAGAAATTTGAACATTTCTGGTCTGATTTGAATGACTCTGATCTGATTTTAATGATTCTGAACTGATACTACTTCTATTAAGTCCTATCAAACAGGGCCTTAGCAGAATAAGGAGAGGCCCAACATATTTTCCCTACAAATAGTTGAGAGGCTCTTTACAATTGATCTAAACCACATTACGTCCAACATTTTGCTTGTCGTTTCCAACAATTCTACTCTCTTTCTCGAGAGAAATCCATCTTTACTACTAAAAGTCTCTCCTTTTTGAGAGGAATGAATCCAACATCTAGGTTGCCATAGCAAGAGGTAAAACTCGCTACGTCACAAGTTCCCAAAGCCGCCAACAGCTGAATATATGTACCATTACATTGTTGCCTAAGTTCTTTCTTAGCTATATAGTACCATGGTCTGATGCAGCCTGCAGGTGCTCTTCAGAACTATTCTATCACCAAAACTTTGTATTGCTGTAAGGGTCTAGGGGTAAGGTTTCTTATCAAAAATATTCCTTGCTTAATGTTATTTGTTCATTCGTCGACTCATGTGATTCATCTCTTTCATTCAACCCCCATTGCCAAGCGCAAAAAAGAAAAAAGTTTGTGTGAGCATGCACAGGGGAGAAAAATTGTTTCTTTTTAAGCAAATGCAGAATACAAGGTTCAAGGTTGTTTAGGGTTAATACACTTCACCTCAAGTTTCTCTTGGCGTTCCAGAAGCTTGTTTCTTGCACGTTCAGCAGCAGCAGATGCATACTGGAAAAGAAATCATATCTATCATTTGACCCACCAACAGGAATATATATAACAAGGAGAACTCTAGAAAGCAGTTTCAGAAGTACAATTCGTAGGAAATTACTCTAGTTTCAAGCAGGACAAAAAGCACCTAATGAAAATTAGTTCAGCACTATTACCTCAGACCCCTTGTATGCTGCCATAATCTCTTCAGGGGTTCTGGTTCTGGGTTTTGGATCCATAGATTTCCCCTCAAATAATCTCTCTCTGTGTTTTCCAGTTGTTTTTCCCTTAGCTGCAACACTTGAAAAATGATTAAGAACTTCCAGGAATAAATAAAAGCATTCATCTAGCAGAGCTTAAGATTTAGACAGCAATATTGGTTCATCAATCTCAATATCAAAGATTCGCAGTGAACAGTTATAAAAGATTTACCCTGATTGGATGAAGTTGCAGACGGCAATATCGGTTCATCAATCTCAATATCATCTGGATCCAAGACAACAAAAACCAAATAAATTGATAGGAAGAAGAAGACGATGATAAAGGATGCATCATTCTCATGAAACAAGATCAACACCTATATCGAGCTCCTTGTCTTCTTGTTCTTCTTGTCCCTTATTTTGTACAGTGCTTACAGATGAGTCAGGAATGACAGGCTGAGAAAATCTTGCCTCTAGTTGGAAAAAGTTACTCTGAGAACGGGTATCATTTGCATTATTTGATTCCTTCCTAAAACCCTTCACAATGCCACCTAGAATACCTGTTGCAGCAACCTGTCACAAGAGAAGGACACTCTATATAAAGGACAGTGGCAAGTAAATTATAGGAGAAATACGAGGCAACTAACAAGCTTCACCTGTTTCTTATGTTTGAGAGTGTAGGATATTGCAGCATCGGCAGCAGCAGCCATCACTTTATCATGAAGCAAAGGTAAAGATTCTAGCAACCTAGAAAAAACAGAATAATTAGCTTTCTCAAAGGAGAGATTCCACTTTACTTTTGCTTCAGCAAGAAAAGTATCACCAATAACAACTAAATACTATGACAGTACTTTGTTTCACTTTCACCATTAGACAACGACAAGATAGCAACCTCATTTCCATTTACCTGTAAAATGCATAGTATTAGTTTGTCTGATGAACGAAAAAGTTTCTTAAATAGAGATGATGTGAGATGAGAGATAACATTCTTGTCAGTCAATCATCTTTTTTAACATATGAAAATGTGTTACCAGACAGATCTGCCCATGTTCAGAACTCGCCAGGTTCTCTGTGTTTGGTCTAAAATTCCACCTCAAAGCTGCACTTAAAGAGCTTTCTACCATAAGCTCTAAGCTTGGAAGCAATCTGCAGCGAAAATCCATTTAGACTTTCAAAATGCTTTTGAAGGGGGACAACTTGCCTCAAATGTAGATGATGAAACCAATAGTAGAGTAACACACACTAATTGATCGAATGTTCCATTGATACCTGATCTCGATGCTTCCAGACTGGTAGACCAAAATGAGTTCAATCTTGTCATCTTTTCTGTGAATAGAAGCCCAGCAACAGGTTTTGGCAAGCTTCACCTTAGAAACAGGCTTATCGTCGCCCTAAAAAAAGGGTAATTCGTGGAATCAGAGGTAAGCTGAAGTTATACTTTCTCAGACTTACGCAGTATGCAAAATTATTGGTTACCTGCATCGCAGATCTCATTTGGTATAAACGTATTACATTCTCACAACAAAGCAAAAGCATTGAATCCAATAACTTCTCTCCATTTGAGAAGGGATGCTCAGTGCCTCTTGATTCACCTACTTTTGGAGAAATATCTTGCTTAAACTCATCAGGCATTGCAGCTTCTTTGTTTAATAGCCCATGCTGCAGTGATGATGAAGTCGGCATGAATTTACTTCCATCTGAAATGCAAGATCGAGTTTAGTAAAAATTCAAATATTAATATACACGAATTTAATAAATGTATTTCTGGACAAACAATGACTTGCCTAAGACATACATGCTAATTGCTGTATGCTCTTTCTTCAAATGCAGAGGCTGTGCGGCAATACTGCTACCAGTCCTACAATCCAGGACATTAACTTTTGAATCTCGGGTCAAGGTGAAGACTAGTTCTTCCATAGGTTTCTCTGTGTTTTCAGATGCTACATGCTTGGATCCTTTGCTAAAGTCATGAACATCTGAAAATCTCTTTGGAATTGCTGAGATGACTGGGGAAGTATAGCTGGCTACGGAGTCTGTTAAAAAAAGAACTGAAAGAGACTGCATATCGAGAACCGCCACCTGAGAGACAAGTAGTATACAAATAACTAGTAAAGGATAGGTTGGACTACCATAAACCATCTGAAGGATTTTTTATTTTTTTCTTTTTCTTTCTGATTTTCACTTCCTTTAAAATTTTATATTTTTTTTGAAGGAATGCTTTAATATTTTATAATTATTTTGGACATAAGGGTCTTTCCATTTCCATGGAGCCAAAGACTAACCATTCTTTGGCTTTGGCATATAAAGGAATAAAGCGAAATGGCTCACAAAACTACTGCGCTAAGTATCAGTCAGTCCGTGTGGTTCTCGAAGCAATTTTCAGCCTATCTTTCTTTGTAATGTAGGGGTAAGGCTTGCATACATCTAATTCCCCCCTTACCCCTGCTTATGGCGGGAGTCTTTGGGGCATTGGAGTAATGACTTAATGTTGTTGTTGTTGTTGTTGTTGTTGTTTGGGTGTAAGGGAAGAATTAAGATTATGAAGGATATATGTCCTGCAAAGCAGTCTTTTAACATTAAACCACATCTGGACACAAAAAAAAAAAGAAATAACTAACATGACTGCTTCCAAACCCCACAGCAAGTTTGGTTCCAGAATCAGAAAATCGAAGCGACTGCACGCGAGCATTCACCAGCGAGAAAACAGCTTTGCATTGGGGTCCCGTCCTTGGTGGTACATCATAAACTGCAAATCAATTTAGGACTCATCAATCATACTTATGAAAATCTCATACAATAATATCAATAGGCACAGTAGAAATATGTGGAAGATTTATATGTAGCTTCAAAACACTGCCCTGCCTCACCTTTCTGCTCAGAATGTTTAACACAGTGAATCTTTGTTTCCCCAGTACCATTAGTCAGGCTGTAAACACGAACCTAAGAATGTGATTGCAAGGAGACATAATCAAAAACTACCACTGCTGAACTTGATACAAGTTAAATATCCTAAGTGAAAAGTTTCTTACCACACCACACTCAGAGCCAACAGCCAAACTCATTATAGATTCACAAAATTCTAACGCTGTCACCGAAATATTTGAACCCAAACTTCCTAGGCCATGCACCTGCCAATAGTTGACAAAAGAATTTGAACCAATTAACTAAAGTGTAAACAGATTGGAGTCCACTGTAAGGTGAACATAGAACACAATTAATGATAGAACTCTAACCTGCCCTTCCAATATGGTCACCAGTGAAAATGTTGAATAAGATACATCCCAGACTCGGACAGATCCATCCTTGTAGCCAGCAATGTACATTCTTTTCTGTGGCTTTTCGTTGCCAGACAACACTTCACTTTGTGTACCGCCCGTCAACGGCCACTTTGTACATTTATCTGGGCTCGGTGTTGAAGTAACTGAAATCATCTACACCAACACAAACAATCTTAAGCAGCAAAACATGGAATTTATACCTGTTTTAGGAAATGTGAAACCAGATATACCTCCGACAACCACGTTGACACATTCCCATCATACGCATGAGAGGTGAATTTGGTAGCTGTCATTTGTGGATCTGAAGTTGGTACTACCATAGGAAATTCTGCAACAGATGGTTTTTCATCACGCTGAGAAGCTATAGCGGACAAATTCTCCATGTCATAAAACTGCAAATCTCCTGGTCTTGTCAACACAAAAAGTCCATCATATTGGCTCTTTGCAGCTATCCTAAACGAAGATAAGAAAACCATGTCTGCAAAAGCACTCTTCACAGCAAGGTCCACACGGCGAACACTTTTTAAAGTCTCCATGCCAGGAGACCACTCCAGACTCACAATCTAACACAGAATGACATTACACTTGAGTTAGATGGATGATGCCCGTGGCACCTTCAAGACTCTCACAAGAACATGCCATTAATTCCATTAGTCCAAACGTTACAGCTTGTCTAGATGTATTTCGCACACCTGTAAAGTCTAGCCCTCCAGCTCCAAACTCTCATCCAAAAAATATACCAAAGACAAACAGATCCCAAGGAAAAGCATGACGGGGACACCACAGTTTACAGGCTCAACAGAATAGAATGCTCAACATCAGGAATGAATGACAAATCAGCTTTCTAGATACAAATTCTAATGACTAAACGGCATAGAGTTATGATGCTTGGATACGGGTGTCAGACTTGGATATGAATGATCATATGAAACCTTCTTAACTTGAAGATACGGGGATACGCTTATACAAGTCCACATACATAGGGCAAGCTCATTTCCTTCTAATAAAAAAGTGTTAGTTTTCCGTTTTGGCCTAATATTAAAGTGACATTGAGACTTAACTTGGAATGAAGAGTCAAGGCATTACTGGAACAGAATATGAGCAACAAAAGATAATTAAAGCTGCACAACTCATTGCCTTGTAGCAGCTACAATTTACTTGGAACTGTACAAAAGCAACGTAACAATCAAAGATATTATGTAAACAGCAAAGAAATCCAATACTGGAGAACAATATGGTGAATAACCAACCGTTATAACTTCTTCAGATCCAAGTTCACAGCCACCATAAACGAAAAGTTGGCCACCGCAGCTGTTCTGAGACAAGCTGCCCTCACACCAATGTAGCATAATAACTGGAAGCCTCTTTCCAACTGATGATAACTGAAGCTTCACAACATCATTACATTCAGCACCAGTATTTTGACATTTAGAGGGGGCTCCTAAATCCCATAGCAATATATCTCCGTCTATATATCCTACAGCAAGAATTGACCCCGTTGAAGATGCCCAACAAAGAGCACTTATTTCTTTCTCGTTCATATCTTCATGTGCATCGTTGAGTGATTCAACATCTAATTTGCGGGGAGAATCAGACAAGTTACCCTTAATACGCAAATCCTTGTCACCTTTTAAGACTATGACCTCAGCTTCAATGATATCCCATAGAACAATTAAGCCGTACTGATAAGCAATTACCAACCTGCAAGATGACAAGATATAAATACTTTCAATGAAACCAATAATTAGGCTTTTTAAAACTAATAGCATAAACAAGCCAAGTTTTCATACAGGTAAAGATATAGGCAACACAGGGCTTCTAGCTCTAACCAAATGAGCACAGCCTTTTCGTCAATAAGACAACTCATTTGTAATGATAACCTCGTTCATTGAGAGATAAGAAATGCACAGAAATTCACATGCCTGTCACCCGGAAAAGATGGTTGAGGAAGGATTCCGACAACAGGTTGATCATTAGGCAATAATATGCCAGTCTTTTCTGTAAAAGCAAACAAATGCGATAACAGTGTCACTTGCAATCAAAATAATCAACAGTAAAGAATATCTCCACTTATAGAATCAGAGAAATCTCAAGCTCTAAATTTGACATCACGTTAAACATACTCAGTTATTAGATGCTTCTGTCTGCCTAACACAAATGTAGTGATGCTACTACATTACTAATCCTGGAAAGATGAATATTAACGATAAAGAACAATGTTCTAAACTAAATCGGCAGTAAGGTTTGACAACCTCCCCGTTAATCCCCCAAAGCTTAATCTTACAGTTCAGTCTTCGACTTAACAAAAAGAAAGCTCAATACTTGCAAGATGGGAATAACGTTACCAACAATAATATCAGGAGAAACACGATATGGCATCTCTACAAGTTTTCCATCGTCATCATCATACTTCAAAACACTCAGCGTTCCATACTCATCTCCAACAACCCTACGCAATACATCATGAAGATATTTAACAGCAAAATACAAGGAAGTGGTTCCACAATCATAAAAACTTGAAAAGGGGAATTTGAATCAGCATTCAGAGAAAGTGAGGGTGATATACATGAACAGGGAACCAGGAATTACACAGAATGCAGTTATATTGGACTCCCACTGCAAAGTACACACAATAGATCTGCTCTCCAAATTCCACACCTGAAAAATAAAAGCATTGAGTCATGAAAAAGAAAAAGCATCGTGTTACGTTGCATTGTTTATATATACCCACGCAGATGTACACAAACCTCAGACAGTATAAAATAAAGCAAATGAGCACCGTAGGGATTAGGGAAGTCATATTAGGCCAATTGAATTAGTAAGAATTACGAATGAAGATTTAGGTACAAAACTATCAGTGTCAAAAAACATTCCTGGTCGATGAACTGTTCTTGAACTACAAGTTATTTATCCCCTGTTAACAGCTACTAACCCAGATCACATTTAGTTATATATACAACCTCCATGCTTTGATACCTAGCTTTTCCGGTGAGCCCACATTCTTTGAATGTTCAAGTTTACTTCGAATGAAATCTTAGTAAACTTCCGGGCATTGTATGAGAAGCCTACAGACCTGTACTCCACCTCCACACCAGATACATTGTCCCAATGACCTTGTTAATTACCATACATATACAAAAGTATGAGCAGTTGGTTTTTCTACACAAAAATTCCCTACCTCTTGAAAGAACTTCGTCTATCTCACAATTATTTTCATCATCTTTTTCTTATAATAGATGAGACCGTGAAATGCTCTAATATGCACCCAACCCTGATCGAGATGCACCAAACAGATAGGTAAGACGTGGTCAAGGTATGAAGGTACTCCGTAATATTTACACAACTTTTTCCGGATGAAAAAGACAAAGCAGCCCATGTTATCATTAGTGGCCAGTAGGGGAGCATTTTTTTATTATACTCATTTTTTCTAAGGGCTAGTGCAAATGTATACAAGGGCATACAAAACTATGTGTCGATATCGATCCAAATGGCCGTGTCCCTTGTTTGAATTCCAAGTAGCTCAACCTTAAATTTTAACACTAATGCACTATAGACCATCAGCTTAAAAATATTTACTAAATTAGCTCGAGAGCACTTGACTTTCTTATTTTTGTAGATAAGATCTCTTGTGTTTTTGTCATCCCCTTGGTATCATATGTACTTTAAAGTAACTCCTTCGGTCCTTTTAAAAGACATCCTATATTACTTTACAAAAAAGAGAAGTAGTAGACTAGTTAGCATCAAACATATTTGAGAAGCACATACGCTACGGGGTCTTGATTCCCCATGAAAAAAATCCAAAAGATAGTCAAAACCAATATGTGATGGCATTAAGATGGCAGGCTAACCTGAATATCATTATCATTCAGGATTCCAATAACATATCCTTTGTTTGGCAGGAACTGCAAGAGAAACCAAAAATGAGGTAGTAGACCATATAAAATGGATGGTACTAACTTTCCATAAGTCTCAAAATCTTAGGACAATGAATGCTTGTTGAGGCAACTGCCAGTAAACATCTTTTCAGTTAAATTACAAAAGAATTGCGTACATAACTACGTACTCTCCCTTTGGAACAAAAAATCTAACATGTCAAAATCTTTTGGGTGCACCCAATGAAACCGAGATTAGATTTCTTCAATAGTGTACAGAACTCATAAAAAAATTCAAATATCTACAGAATAACAATTGAGAAGAGCTTTCAAGCTTCAATACTATACAGAACTCATACCATGTGCATCACTTCAAAGTTCAAACCTTTATGGATCCTATATCATAAATCATCACAAAATTTAAAGGGGGGAGGGGGGGAGGAGCTGAGGGGTTGTCATATTTAGTGCTGCATTGGCCGATAAAGCATGTACAAAGGAGCACACCTTCAAAATTTTGTAAGGTACTTGTTTAGGAGAAATAAGAAGACCTTCAATATTGTTTCCTCCAAGTACTTTGATCCTACCATCACTGCATATAGCAAAACAAGAAAACAAGCATTGAAATCAATAAGTAAATGTTCCAAATCGCCTCTTCGAGTACATCTGTGTTGCACTCTCCCTGAGCCAAGAAGCATAAGAAAGAGAACTTCTTGAAACCAGAATTATATTTCCCTAAATATAAGGGGACCCCATTTAAGATCAAGTCAGTTGCCATTGAACACTTAAACTCGAATGCCAAAGAGAGGAAGTATCATAGGTAGAGGCATCTTATGCAGCTCTAGTAGACTGGAATATTTATTAAAAAATTTAAAAGACGCAAAACTATGTCCTAATTTTAGGAATTTATTTCACAAACGGGAAAATATAGCTATACGCTTGTATCACACATTTCAGTCATTCCATTTATGTAATGTACATTGACAACCAAAAACATCAGATAAAGGCCAGGTCAAAATAAATGATAACCACATGAGACATCCACACAGATAGAGTTTCAATATCGAACAATGACTTGTCTCGTATCATCTATAAAGAAAGAAACTTTGTTGCGTAAACACAGAAAAAGAGTTCCTAGACACGTAAAGGTGGACACTGACTGCAAAGCACAAGCTAGTGCAATATCTCACTACACTAAATCGAGTTCATTTATTTTTCGAGTTAACTACTCGACAATTTCCATGATCATCAACCACTGACGAACAAAGTCTCCTAGCAAAGCATAGGAAAGAAAACCGTGGAGCTATAAACTCACAGTGTTCCAATAGCCATTAATCGCTGAATTGGGTCGACATCAAGAATAGATGCAGTACTAGGAATGCCAAGATGACAAAGAATCTGAGGATTAAAATCCTCTTTCTTACGATTCCCATGTCCATCTTCCTGCTGCATTATCAAACACAATCACAATATCAATCCACTGACCACTGTCAACAAAAACGACGTCCCTGCCATACACACCGTCTCAGCTAAATCGCGAATTCATCACCAAATCAAATTATAAATTAAATTTTCGTAACTACCTTTTTCACAATTTCTTGTTAAATTCACGGTAAAACTTAAAATCGACCGAAATTCGAACACATTTTTATTTGATTGTTTAGCAATTACTTCATCACATTTTCCATTTACTAGCAAAGGCAAATCCTCGTAATTCACCCCTGTACTACAAACTTGAGTATTCTTTACGTTTCTTTAACAAATTCATGCTCTTAAAAAAACACGAAATTAGGTGAAATGGAATTCAACATTCGATTTCCTATCCCAATTTCAAAATCAAACTACATTTATTTATTTATAACAAAATTAATATTAATATTAAACAGAAAATTAGTGAACAAAATTAAGATAATTATGATTAATCCCTAATATCAGCAGAAATGCAAAGAAAACACATAATTACAAATGATGACATAAAAAAAAAAAAAAACAAGAGAGAGAAAATGGAATGACCTGATGATGGTGATTGTGATGGTAAGTGGCTTTCTGTAATAATTTCTTGGCGAACATAATTTTTGCTGATTAATTTGAAATAATTTTGAATAAACTTTTTAAAAAAAATAAAAAAAAAAGGATGAACAAAATGGTGGACTTTGAGTATTCTGTCTCTCTCCTCCAGTATCTTGGTTCTGTTGACTCAATTCACTGTATTCTTACTCACTCTTCTTTTTGTGTTCGAATAATTATTGAATAAAATAGAAATGGAACAAGAAAAGGGGATGTAGCTCAGATGGTAGAGCGCTCGCTTAGCATGCGAGAGGTACGGGGATCGATACCCCGCATCTCCATTTTTTTTCATTTTTAGCTTTCCTAGCTATTTACTTACTAGGAGTAGTATGCACGTACTTTTTTATTTTTTTTGGAGTTGATATAGTATTGGGACTAGGTAGAATTAGAGCTGCTAGTATCTAGGTAGAGTCTTGTATCGATTCTTAATCCGTTAAAAGTTTCGAGAAAAATGCATTATCGTGATGGAGCATTTTGTTTGATAAGGGCAATGATGTTATGTTTTCTTTGACATGAGAGTAAGACTAATGTAGCGTAAAAGGACTTGAAGAAATTATGAGTGACCACCCCAAACACACTAGCGTTTGATTTTTATATTCCTAGATTGATTTTTATACTACTACATGTAATAGAAGTATTGGAAACTGTGACTCACATGTAGGAGTGTAAAAATCATCACATCCATTAAATTTTTTTTGTGAAAACAATGTAACTTACAGTATCTCTAGGACTAACTACGATTTTGACCTAACAAAAAGTCGAGAAGGAACCACTAATCATCATCATCATAATAATAATAATAATAATAATAATAATAATAATAATAATAATAATGTATTTTTAGAGTTGTGAGAACATGTTAACTATAGCTTAAATGAAAATGAAATTATCAATCATAATATCGAAAATAAACACGACCAATTCATGATGATATACCGAACAAAAAACAAAAATCATATCTCATCTCATTGTAGAGTACAATATAACTATTTGAAATTACAATATCGATTTGCAACATATCATCATATGAGTCGAAAAATGAATACATATAACTATATATCTTTCTCTAGCTAAAATTCTCTCTTTGATAAACTCAATGTATATGTAGGAAATAGTATTATTTTTCACACCAAAATAAAACAATAGTTTAGCGTATATATACTAATTTGAAGTAGATGTAACTGACACAATTAGCAAACGAAAGGCCAAGAGACATCATGTTTAATGTCGTTATTAAGATGAATAATGATGTAATTAATAATGATTAATTTAAGGAACTTTAATAAGATTAATGTATAGGAAGTTGAAGTGATCTATAACGTCAAAGGGGGCAATTCAGAAGACTAAATTTTCACCGCATTAATAAGTCCGACTAAGTGACGTGGAAGAGAGAGAAGAAATCCACCCTAGGCCGACAACTAAGGTATGACATGGCTTTTTTTCCCTGAGAACACCTCAATGAAGTGTCACGTAGGCGTTGAAGTTAGCCTATTAAAGTAGTACTATAGATTCTTATACAAGTGTTCAACCTTAACATTTTCATATACTACAAAATTTGACCCGATTCTTAAACCTCTTTGAATATGTCATCGAGAGTTGAGATCACATGCTAATTCTCATTTCGTCACCTAGTCTCTATTAATACGTCATTTTACTTTGATAAATTGGAGGATTGTAAATTTCTAATTGATGATACAAAATGGGGCAGAAGATTTGTTAGTTCAACGCTGTCGAAAACTTTAAAGATCACTGGACCCCATTCCCCATACCTCCCATAATCTCTTCTCATCAAAGCCGGCACTGAAACGTCATTAAAAAGCTTGTGTCCAAATGATAGGAAGAGTGTTTGATCTTATCGAAATTTAATGCCACGTCTCTTTGGCTAAATTGTCGTAGTAAACAATAATCAAAATTTGTACTTATCGTTGGTATAAATACCCAAAAACAAATTGTAACAAGGAAGCTACTTTTTTTCTGTAATCTCTCCTCTAAATCCTCTTCTAAATTTCATTTCTCATCATCAAAGCCCCTCAAAAATGACGGTCCAAAGATCTTCTCCCAAACCCAAAGGTAGTTTATATCTTTATAATTTTATATTTCTATATCCATGTTCATGATTTTTGTGATTTTTGTAATTGTAAAGTTTGTAACTTTTGTAAATTTGGTAGCATTTGAGTTGGGTCAATGGTTTTGTTTGGAATTTCTGTTAATAACCCAGATTGATTTTTTTTTTTTTTTTTTTTTTTTTTTTTTTTTTCATTTATGGAATTGTATTTGATCACATGCAGGGAAAGAAATGGGTGATGGGTTTTATTAGTCAAATTTGATTAATCTGATAATTAATTAATTCTTAATTTGATTAGTTTTGTTGTGTAATTCTGCTGCTGCATAAAGAATTTAGTGGTGCTCAGTTTTTTGGTTATAATTTTAATCTTGCAGTATTATTATTCCTCTGGAATGATTTATTGGTCTAGATTGTTGTTCAGATGATGGTAAAGTTACCAAATGTTCATGTGGGGTTTGAGTTTATAGAATTTGGTAGAGATATTGTGTTGTAAGTGATCGATTTTCGCGAAAGAAAGCATCTTTGCTGTGGCCAAATGCTCATATAGCTCACAGCCGAATTAGGATGTAACAAAGTAGTGAACTTCACTTTGCCTCCTATATTTCGTGATTAAGGTAAAGGAACGAAATGATCGCTGGACGTCTTTACCTTTGAATCATGGGCAGGTCGCGGTCTTTCCATCCTGGGTCGAGATTGTAAATCAGTAGGCATTTATCTTTATTAGAGCTGGTTTTGATTGGTGAGCAAATCTTAGGAATTGCACATCAACGATGTTCTCACAATCTTTAATATTAGAAACAGATGTTGAGAACACCTACTGGCTTTGACTCGTTATTGTATCTTGTATATAACCTGACTGAGAGTGTGCGAGTGCTTAATATGAGAACCTCCATTTTAGGAGAGACAATTTGCCATGCTCTTTGTAGCTCCCGATTTTTATCCAACTTTGTCCCTAAAGTTTTGTTTTTTCTTTTATAATGCCTTTTTTAGTAGTCTTGTTGTCATTAACGAGAAACTGTTAGTATCTTGGTTTTGTAAGTTTCCTTTGTGTTGCGTATCTTCTAGCTGATTGCTTCTAGAAACACGCACACTGTGAAACAATTTTGGCGGACTAGTCTTAGGATCTGTCTGTGTAGTTGTCATTAGATAAACATTCACTGGCCTTTTGCTGTTGCTCATCCAAGGAAGTTTGTGCTGTGAATTTAAGTAGAGGGTGAACTGGAAACGACTTGTGTTTTGTTTTATTCAAGGGAAAGTTTGCGTAAGTCTGTTCCCCCTACCTTGTTTGACGTGGGAGTATCTTTGGAGGCACTGGCTTAATAAAAATAAATGATTCGTAGTGGGAAATTATCATTCTTCTGCTGAATAATTGCGGCTACTTGTTGTCTTTTGTTTATTTCAGGACAGTTTTTCTCAAAGTGTAGAAAATTTTAGTGGCTGTGACATATTTTCTTTTAACTTATTTTTGTACTTGCTGCTTCTGTTCTGGTGTTTGTCATGCAGATAATCTTCCAAAGGATGAGAACATATCTTATATCAAACTGCCACCACTTGATATGTCAGTAGCTTTTCCTCAGGCTACACCTGCATCTGTTTTTCCTCCTTCCGGTAAGACTTCAGTCATTATTGATCGGCTGTATTGACTGCAAACTTGCTATTTCCTGGGTAATATTCCAGATTGCCTGGCTTTCTCCCTAAGAACAGTTACATAATTATTTATTATTCCTTGGAATTTAATTAAAAAATTGCTAGACATAACTTGCTGAATGAGATATTTGAGTATGTTCGTTTGTTATATGAAGTTGAAAAGGGGTACGACAGAGAGTTTCAAACTTCTTGATAGAATTGTACTTAGTAATGAAGAAAAGTTGAAACTTCAAACGCCATGGCTCATTATTATCGTTGTTACTTGTTACTATAATAAGCGATATTGGCTACAGACAATATTTAAACAAAAAAGAATCTTTTGTATTTGCAGAGTCGGAAATTGTTGAGAAAAGCCTCTCCCACTCCCCCCCCCCACCCCCACCCCAGCAGGGACATTGACAACTTTCTTAATGCTGCAGTGTTCCTATATAGTTGCATCAATCAATGACATAATTATCATGAGTTTAGTTATTGTGTTTATTGTCTTTACAACATTACTTAACCATGTTTCTCTTAAACCGCAAATGTTCTTGAATGTCTGGCTTAGTTCTTTTGAGACTTGAGCTATTTACCTTCAATGTTTGCATGCTCTCAGTTTGATCCTTTTGAATTTCAGCATCCGACTATTATCAGTTTGATGATCTACTGAATGACGAGGAGAGAGCTGTGCGTATGAAAGTTAGAAAGTGCATGGAACAACACGTAGCTCCTATTATGTCAGAGGTAGTTATAGTTGCCTCATACTGTTTAGTCTGTCATTTTTTTTTTGGTTTCCTATGTGGTCGCTGTACTCTGAGTTTTGCAATATTCCGAAGTCTGTTGCTAAACAGTTTTAGTTAGGGGGTATAAATCTGCAGCTTGCAGGGTGTCAACGGAGGAGTCATAATGGTTGCTCTTCCCATACCTTCATGTTGTGCCTTACTCCAAGTTGTCCTTGTGTACTTCTTAGATATCAAAGCTACAAATTCTGATTAATTGTTGCAATTATTGAAAATATCTCTTTGGCGCAGTACTGGGAGAAAGCGGAATTTCCTTTTCAAATTATTCCAAAGTTGGGGGCCTTGAGGATTGCTGGGGGAACGATTAAGGTAACTGATATTTTTAAGCTTTCCATGGGTCATGTTTTAGCCTATGTGAAACAATATGCTCATAGCCTCTGGTGATCAGGGTTATGGTTGCCCAGGCTTATCTGTTACTGGAAGTGCTATTGCAACGGCGGAAGTTGCCAGGGTTGATGCTAGTTGTTCAACATTCGTATTGGTCCACTCTTCATTGGCAATGCTTACTATCGGTGACCTCTCTAACTTTTAACTTCTGTGTTTATCATATCTGTTGTTGGGATCTTATAGAAGAAATGATCCTACTCTATAACTGATGTATCATTTTTTGTGTGTGTGTTGAGCACAGCTCTATGTGGTTCAGAGGCACAAAAGGAGAAGTATTTGCCTTCTTTAGCACAATTCAAAACTGTAGCATGCTGGGTAAGACCCACAATCCTGTAATTTATTGCTAAAGTTGAAAGTATTGGGGGAAAGCTTCCTGATTCTCCTATTTGTTTACCGTAGGGATTGACTGAGCCTGACAATGGTAGTGATGCAAGTGCACTAAATACTACAGCAACAAAGGTTCTACTTGTTTTCCTTCTCTATGTGATCTTGTCACTGTAAAATCCAGTGTTAAAACTCTTAGTTTTAAGTGGAGTATTGGTATGCCAAATAGGTTGCTGGAGGCTGGATAATTGAAGGTCAGAAACGCTGGATTGGGAATAGTACTTTTGCAGATTTGCTGGTCATATTTGCAAGGAACACAACTACAAATCAGATAAATGGGTTAGTGTAGAAACACTTTAAAATGCTTCCTTAAACTATCTTGCTAATATGAATTTGACAATGCCAATATTTATCAGGAAATCTGTGTTTGCATAGTTTCTGGTATCTCAGTATTCTTAGTATGTGAAATAACCCCCTCGGCCATCAAGTTGCACGAATTTCATAAATCAGTCTGTAGTTTACTTCTATGTAAGCTTATCGGGTTATACATATTACCTTGTTTGCTTCTCGTCTAAGGGAGATTTATCAATTTCAGATACATTTTAAAAAAGGATGCTCCTGGTCTCACTGCAACAAAAATGCCGAACAAAATAGGCCTGCGGATTGTCCAGAATGGAGACATAGTCATGAAAAAGGTTTTCGTCCCTGACGAGGATAGACTACCGGGTGTCAATTCTTTCCAGGACACTAGTAAGGTAACATGCTGCTATATGTCTGAAATCTATCATTTCCATGACCGTGTTCTTCTTTCTATTTGTCTTTGACCTGCTTTTGAAGTGATGTGGGATCTTACATGAATGTTGGGATTTGAAGTTTGCCACTGCATTTAATTTAATTCTTGTTGGAAATTTGGGGCTACATTTTGATGAAATTGCTATGATGAATTTTTTTGAACACTTTCTTGATTCCTTACATTACATATGAGCATAGGTAAGTGAAAGTTATTTAGCCCCTAATTAGACTCCTCTAATTAGTACTTAATTACCCCTAATTAAATTTAGCTAAGATCTTTAGTTGCATGTAAGATTAAAGCAATAAAAAGTGTATAAAACAAGTTTTTATACCTTAATCAA
>JBBYHQ010000013.1:1737335-1747649 GCA_038382645.1 Spergularia azorica
AAATTTGTGTTTTCCCAAACATTGGATTTGTATTTAAATTCCAAATTCTCAAATGATGGATTTGAAATGATTCCAAAATCTCAAATTTGAGTTTTCAAACACTATCTTAATGTATTTTTGTTAATATAGATAATTGATGTACATTTCTTGTTTGGTTTAGTTAATCAAATGTATACCTTAATTTTTAGGGTTTTGGCTTCATTGAACTATTTTGGTATTTGTTGTTGTCATTGAAATTAGTTTACATTTTTTTTATGGAATGAAAATTATTGGATAACCTTTGATGTGTTATTTAGATGGAGAAATAGTTAAAAGTATCTAGTGAAGAAGTTTGTTAAGGGTGGAAATGAGTATTATGTATTTGCTAGTACTAGTATGAGTCATAATGACTTAATTAGAGATATATGAGGCAATGAACGAACGAGTGTACAATTGACTACGGTGAAAATGAAGTATCCGAGTATTGGGTGTTATATGGGTATACCCCTTAACAATGATCGTGCTAAAGTTGCTATGTGGGTAATTATTTGACACTCAAAAGCTCCATCCTTCTAGAGACATATATGTTGAAGTGACAAGGATATGGTCATCTAGTAGAAATATATCGCCAATAAGGAATTCCCAAACGCCCAATGCCTCTCACACATCAAATATATTTGAGAATGTTAGTTGGCCAATATGTGTCTATAACAACAAATAACATAATTGAGGGAATTGAACCTTTGACGAGGATTTAGAAGGAGATTGATGGGGTTGATTATGAGGAGTTGAATTTTTTTGAACAAAATATGATTGACGATGAAAAATATGAGGATGATGAATTGGTCGGAAAGAGCGCTCCACACTTAGAATTCAACAATTATGAAATTAATCAACGACATGTGAATATTTGGAAAACATGGGACAATGTAGTGGAACTTAAGGCAGGTAAGGAGTTTGTTGTTGTTCAAAGACTTCCAAACAAGGCTGCGGTTATAGAAGCGGTAACTTTGAACTGTGTACATTGTAATCAAACTTTCAAAGAGGCCGGATCTATATCCTTCATTGTCACTTTTAATGTGGTAGAATGCCAAACCCATGCAATTTAAGGCTTGGTGCATCACAAAAACAAGAGCTTTGTTCAGAAGCAATTGCAATTGCCATCACTTATCTGGAGCCTCATGTAGCTACGTGTGTTAATGACAGTATTCCACGTGACCATATGAATTTAAAACAAGGTTCCATTAGTGAAGTTATTCGAAACATTGTTGCGAAGGATTGGTCAACCAAAGTCCCAGCTCTTATTGAATTTATCAAAGATAAATCCAATTATAATATCACATATATGAAGGGATAAAATGCTAAACAAAGGGTAATTGCAAATTTATTTGGTGATTGGGATACATCTCACTCGGTGCTTGCTCACTTTATGCAAGCAATGAAAGAATCAAATTCAGGGACAATTGTTCATTTTGTAAAAACGCCGACGACAAACCCTAATGAGCAAACTTTCTTTCGAGTGTTCTGGGCATTTGGATCATCCATTCAAGGTTTCAACCATTGTCAACCTGTTATAACCATATATGACACTCATTTGTATGGGATATATAAGGGTGTATTACTTATTGCAATAGGAGTTGATGCCAACAACCAGATTTACTTACTCATTATCAATATTAGTGATCCCGAAAATACTGATATTTATATTGTTAGCATTGATTTATGACATGCATTAGGAGTTTCGTGACTCATAGAATTGGTATTTGTGTGAAATGTGAAAGACATGACGCCATCAAAGCTGCTATGAATGATGAATATATTCAATGGATTGAGCCTCATGTTTATTATAGGTTTTGCTGCGTCATTTGCATTGGCATTTAAAAAACATGTTTGGTTGGACTGCCAAACAAAATCAGATTAAGAAATTCAATCATAGTTTCAGTCGAATAGCTGAAATGGATATTGATGCACAACATTATTTCACGAAATATGGTTTAGAGTTGGAGTGGGAGTCATTTTTCCATGATGATGGGTTTACAATATGGTATAATGACCACCAATATGTTTGAGCGTTTCAATATGCTGAAAGGAGCCCGGTTTTATCCATCACCACACTTGTGAAACTCGCATTTTATCGACATGCGTTGGATGTCATGACCAGATCAAGTACTCTCAATCCCATTTTGTTACTTTTCAATTCTATTTCAATAGCTCAAGTGATCAACCATTATTTGTTAGTGATTAGATTGTTTTATTCTCCAAAGTTCACTTGGCAACCATATACTTCGAAAATTGTGCCCGAATGCCAATGTTATTTAGATTGGCTTAGGGCCTGTTTGGCCAAACTTCAACTTTTCTACAACTAATTCTAAGAAACTGTTTCTACTTGGAGTTTCTGAGCTCCAATTTGGAGTTTCTACTTATGATGACGAAATTTACACTAGAAGTGCTTCTCAAAAACTGAGAAACTAGAAACAATTTCTAATTTTGGGTGATAAGGCAGAGTATTCAGTTTATAGGATCCAGAAACAGTCACAAACACTTTAGAGTTTGGCCAAACACACCCTTAATTATGGCCTTATCATAACTCCGCTCATATTTTATGGTTTTAGTAGGCATTTATAATCTGAATTCAACCCGAAACCCGAAATGACCCGACCCGAACCCGAAATTGACTCGAATACTGTTTGACCCGATATTGACCCGACCCGAAACAGACCTGAACTGTAATAACACAGACCCGAATAATCAAACATTTAAATGAATCGATTGTACAAAAGGGAATTGGATAGCTATATCATATCTTCAAACACTCAAATTAGCAATAAAATGGCAAGTTAACATATTATGAGACAAAAATTTTAAGAAATTTGATATTAATATGTTTAAATTTGAACATTTTAGAATGATTTGACCCGAATACGACCCGACCCGAATTTGAACTGTAATTGATACACCCGAACTAGACCGACCCAAACCGAACCCGACCCGAACCGAAATAGACCCGAAATGTGACCCGACCCGAATAGACCCGACCCGGACCCGACCCGATTGACCCGTTTGCCAGGTCTACTCAACACCACTATCGACCCAAACCCGAGCCGAATACTGAATCGGGCTTAAGTGAGCTGCCTCATAGGCGACCCTATTACCACTACGACGAACATGATTAAACTTACACGACTTAAATCTACTCGAAAAATTAAAAACATCTAAGACTGCTAGACCGAAATGATTCGAAACAAAATTCCTATTTTTAGGATATTTTTAGAAAAAAAGCAGTATTCGGATATTGTTATGGTTATGTGTAATAGTTCATGATTTGATTCCCCGATTATGATGAAAAAGATTCAAAATTGTGATGTTAACTTTAATTTACTTCGAACTTCCACGGTGAGATATAGTTGTGATCCTCTTATACTCTCATGAGCTATTGTTGTATTTATCCCTTAGACTCATGTTAGAAAGTATCGACATTCAGATGACTAACTCCTAATGAGATACTGTAGTGTTTTCCGCCAATTTTTCATAACATATGGTTGTGATTTTCACGAAAATGTCACTCATAATATCGTGATTAACACTTAATTTTTCTTTCTTCCTAGCACATATCATGGACGGGTCTAAGTCTGTAAATTTTGGACCCGACGGATTTGCGTCTACTTGTAAATACACTGGTCCGGGTCTGGATTTTATAGGACCCGACCCATTGCCATCCTTAGGCACCACTACAAGAAAGGGCCTTTTGTGGTGATCACATTTCTTTTTTTGAAAAGGTTTGAAAAGGGACTCAGGCGACCAACCAAGAAAACGAGGCTAATTGGCAATTATAATTCGTTTGGTTGCTAATTTGCGACCAGCTATATAATGTAATGTTTTTTTTTTTTTGACGGGAAGAGACAACGGTAACTTCATAACTCATGCAGGATTCAGCTCTGAAGCTGTGCTGCGTAGTTTGTCACAATAAAGGATGCAACGAACAGTCTCATTGGTGAAATGTGATGTCTGTTTAGACAACCATTCACAATTCTCTGTTTACTGTTACAATTACTAATAGGGAAAATTGAAAGTGACGATATTACGAGATAATATCGAGAGATATTATGGAGTAATATGGTCAGAAATATTACCATACGCAAGTGTGGTGATATGTCAATATTGTTAATATGGTAAATTAGATTAACCTAGATTGTGATATACGAGTATATATACGATGTACAATTGATGAAATCAATGAGAAACCCTGAACGAATGATAAACATATTGTCCTTCCCAACGATGACTCAGATGAGGAGGAGCTACTAAAAGCTGTTGCGTCTCAACCAGTGAGAATTGAGACATGCAGTAGCGATAGAGGTTTCTACCACAGCTGTAAAAACATTCCTCAGGCTCAACCCAGACATGGTGATTGTTTATCCGATCACGGGGAAGCATCAACCTCGAGATTTTTAAAGGTTGGCCTCATCTCAATGTTGTGCTTAAAGAAGGGCATGATGACGGGCGAATAGAACTCCACTGTCAAATCCTGAGAGTAATATCAATCATCAGAATCCCAATCCACTTCAGTATGGCCTTATCCAATGAGATCTTTAATCATATTTCCACATCTAAAAACGAATGCATAACAGAGATAGCGAGAGCATTAAGTAACGCCTAAGAACCTGGATCAAATTGTTTGAAAGACCGCCAACTATAGTTGTTCGAGCTCCTGTAGTTTTACACATCAGCATATTTCCACATGTTAATGGGAGTAGAAGAACAGTATATCCCTTCTGCCTCTCTCTTGGCAGACGGCCTAGATTGATTGCAGAACAGCTGGATCGATAAGCTTTTGCAGGATAGGATAACTACCTACTGTTAGTTCCTGCAACGCAACATGACACCGCACTTGCCTCAACGGACATTTCAAAACTCAAGCTTCAGACAAAACCAAAAGTAAGCAAGTTGCAACATACCTCAAACGTCTGAGACATGGCTCTCTTCTCCAAACTCCAAATGAGCGAGTATATGCCAGGACAAGCAAGTTCATTTGAGCAAGACAGCAAGGACATGTGCCATCTTAACCACATGACATCCTTGCATCTCTGTTTCCTGCGATAATGAAGCCGGGGTTGTACCAGGATAACTAATGTGCCACTTGATAGTAGTCCTTGCCAATGTGCTTTTCACAATACATTCTGAAGAAAGTATCCATGACGATTTTCTGCATGAACCATAGAGAAGCAAAACATTTATCAACAAACAAAAAAATTCTCAATTGTTCAAAGAAATGGTGACTGGTTCTACTTCAGAGATACTACCAAGATGGCAACATACACTACATTACACTGTCAGAAATTGAACTTCAGCTCACCAGCTAGAAATGCATTTCAAATAAAAATCTAGAGCAGAGATACGTGTCCTTGACAGTGTAGAAGTGTAGAACGAATTCTGGTCAACAATTCAGACCCTGTCCTTAAAATCGTTTATGTAATGTCTGCATAATCATCGATGCCAGCCCATAATAACATCAGTCATGCAATCAAGAATGAGATTTCCATTTAGTCCCATGTATTTGTACATATTTGCACTATACGGAATTACGGAGTATATGCCATAAGGAAAAAACAAAAACATTTGCAATGAATGTCCATACTTCTAATGTATCAATTAGAGTAGGATGTGTAAAAAGGGAGGCTATATATATATTTAGTAGAAAACACAAAGAAGGGAAGAAAGCTGATTACAGCGGGCGAGAAATATACAGGGGAATACAAAAGATGGAGAAATTAAAGGAAATATAGAAGGGAATCAGATACAGGGAAAGGGAGAGACTCAAAAAAGAGTCAATGTAGATGCAAATTGTAGTAGAAAGCTGATTCCTTGGAACTCAGTATCCCATCCATTAACCTGTATTCTTGTTTACAGACCAATAAGTTAACATCTATTATCTAAGCAATCACAAAGTCGAGATAACACATCCCTTAGAAGCTTCAGCCAAACTTAGGGGAGCGTCTTCAAGAGGCACAACTAGGTTCACAACCAAGACAAGTAGAATTCAGAAGATTTGCATCAAGCACTACAACCAAGGTGCACATCAAACTGAAAGAGTTGAGCATTATGGGGCCGTATGGTACGAGGTAATCAAGGGAAAGGTACTCTACCAAGATTCCCTTTGTTAGTGTTTAGCTACTTTCATACCCTTTTCCCCATTTCACTTTTATAAAATCCCCACAAACCTTCTAGATTACACCCCCTCCAAATGGGTTTTAAGGATTATGCATATGGAATTTAGGGCCTGTTTCGCCAAGCTCCAACTTCTCCAGAGCTACTTCTCAGAAACAGAGAAATTGTTTCCGAAGGAGGAGCTCCAAATTAGAGCTTCTACTTCTGAGGCACAAATTTACACTAGAAGTGTTTCTCAAAATCCAGAAACAGTTTCTCAATTTTGTGTGTTTGGCCAGTTTCCAGTTTGTAGGACCCAGAAACAGTCCAGAAACACTTCAGGAGCTTGGCCAAACACACCCTTAACCTCCTACCCATAAAACAACCCTAGCCACTACCACCTACACCTCAACCACCACATCCTGCCATCACGATTCACGACCACCACAGCCAAAACTCAAGCCCCCTGTACTGGAAGTTTTCTAGTCCCTTCATCGTGAGTGCGCCCCCTACTAAGATCCACATTTCGAATAGGTCTCACTCTTTTAGTCTCACCACTCTCCATACTTCAATCAATACTAACTCAACCCAAAAACTATTGGCCACATTTTATAGTTAGTTGGTTACTAAAGAATAACGTCGCATACCATTGGGTCACATTATGTTCAAAATTTGTGTCGGAGAAAGGAACATCACCGCAAAGGCTAAAGAAAACCTCAAATACGACAGTGCAATCGAACGATACCATCAAACGTCATACTCCCTCCATACATAAAGCTAAGGTCAGACCGTCACGCAAATACTACTTCCTGTACAAAATTCGCGCCAAAAGAACCCCTAATGCTGGAACTAACTTCAACAATACCAAAAGCTCATTCAAGCCGAAAAAACCCCCTAAAATAAGGATTTTCAATAATATCAACAACTAATTCGCAATTTCGCACAAACAAAAAGAAAAGACTAATTACAACGTATTTAAGAACTTCAACAATACTAATAAAATCTTATTCGAGGCGGAAAAAACACTCCCAAAATCAGGAATTTCAACAATGTCAACAACTAATTCGCGCCCCTAAACAAAAACAAAAAAAAACCATATTCTAAGAATTTCAATAACATCAACAAATATTCAGGATGTAATTAGAACAAGCCTTAATCATTAGCCATAAGAGGATAAATAACGAATATTCACATGATGATTATATATGAGGGGGGAAATAACAGATACGATTTGTAGAAATTCACCAATATATAGTAACGGGGGCTCGATTTGAGATGATGATCAACACTCTGCAGGCAAAACTCCCGATAACCGAATATTCATATGATGAATTATATATGAGGGGGTGTGTTCGTCATTTCCACAAACGTGAAAGACATAATTGCCCTTACATACATGCAAGTGTGGACGTGTTTCGCAAAGGTCTTGAACTATATCCGTGTCCTAGAACCTGAAAATTGGGCAAACGTCTAAAATTTCGGAAATAGTTTCTAGTTTCTCATAAGCATTTCTAGAAGTTAAAGTGGAAGAAGTAGAAGCTCCGATTTGAAACTCCATAAACTATTGTTTAGATTTTACACGAATAATTTACATTCACACTTATTGACTCACAATCGATAGACAAATGGTGCGCAAACTACCTGTGCCACAAGATAGCGACGAGTCAATAAGATGGTGGTTAACCCCAATTTCTTCCCTTCTCTTATTTGTACTAGTTTATAACAACTGCGATCACTTCTATACGGAGTCGTCTTGTCTCTCTTTTAAAGAAGTTGCTCTATCACTATATTAGTGGTTGAGATTAGAGCTGATCATTTGCGGGCTTGGGCCGGGCCTACCCTTATAAATATGTCCGGCGGGCTCAAAAATTTATGTCTGTGTCCGCTATAGCTGGTTTGCTAGTATTGTCCATACCCGCCATTTTCAGGGTAGCGGGCTTGTCCGCGGGCTTGCGGGCTTTAACTAAATTCAAATTTTGCATGAAATATAGATAGACAATATGTATATAAATTCATAAAGTGTCGATGTTTTAGTACAACACAACATCGAGAAATCGTCCGTTACATAACAAGGATAAACAAGAAATTATTATTCTTATGTTTTCTTTCTTTCTCACTTTTTCTTTTATCTGATATGTATAAAATAATGTTACATGATTTTTAGCGGGCCTAATGGGCCTGCCCATGGACAACTTTGATTAGCCCATAACCGTCCCGCTAATACTAGCGGGGCGGGCCAAGCCCGCCCGTCTACAAAAAGATTTCAAATTTTGGTGTCCAAGCCCGAATAATTAGCGGGCTGGACGGGCCGGGCCTAACGGGCTGTCCCGCCCATGATCAGCTCTAGTTGAGATCTAATAGGCCTTAGAGGATCGGATAACTAATGATTCTACACATGGAGTTGCAACAGACTCATCCTTTGTAATACTATAAGAGGATCGACGGACCCCCCTCTGGAGTGAAGGTTGTATATATCAAGAACATCGATATTATTGAGAGTATGTTAGGTACATATAGCGCTGGCAAACCCGACCCGACCCGATTCGTTGACCCGAAAATGTGACCCGATAAGACCCGAAATTGTGATTAACCAAACTCGACAAGACACGACCCGATGATGACCCGAACCGATACAACCCGATAATGACCCGACCCGTAACCGACCCGACCTCCTGTTACCCGACAATGACCCGACTGGTAATGCCAAAGATTGAAATAACGACCATAAATGGCCATATTAATTTAACCATTAGCCAACCCATTAGCCATTAGTTAGGCTATCCACGTCAGCAATGATGTCATCGATGACATCAGCACTCATTTAATGATATCATTGATGATGTCATCGCCACAAAAAATAAGCTTGTGAAGGTTTGAACCTGTAATCTCAGGGTTAAGGTGTTAACATTTCAACCACCAAGGCAACTGATTTTTTTGATACTTCTATTAACAAAGTTATATATAAAGTTTTTGATATTTAGGAGATAATTTCAAAAACAACTTTGGACGAGATAATCCGAATCAAATCAAATTACTTTAGTTTTGGAGATAATTTCTGAAGTAATATATATAAGCCCATATATAGGAAATAACACATCTTGCATGTGTTTCGTTTTAACTCAAAATACGGGTCAACGGGTGGGGTCAGGGTTAAAAAAAAGTGTGTTAAAAAGTAGTCGGGGTTAATATGAATTACAGTTCACAAAAACGGGACTCGAAAATAACGGGTCACGGGTCAAAAATTGTAATTCGTACATAAACATAAAGTACTGATATAAATTCGCTATACTTACTAAATTGTTTTCATTAATCAAACATAACTTTTCTAAGATGATACCAAATTAAACACGTTTTTTTTCGTCTTAATTATAGAAAAATTGGGATAACGGGTCATCTCAAGTTTAACCCAAAAGAATACTGGTCAAAACGAGTTCGAGTTATTTATGGCCATAACTTGATCAGGGAAAAAATGAGCTATTAACTTTGAACAACGGGTCACATCTGGAAGTTTAAATTTTTTACAGTCATATTTTGCGTTAAGTATGAGTAATAAGATAGAGTTATAATCAAGTTCATATAACAACTCGTGCAATTTTGCACGGGCTAATAAACTAGTTAGTAACTAAAACCCATTGTGACTCGACTCGAAATCGACCCGATCCGGCAAAAAATTTCCTCGATAGAGCCGACCCAAAACCGACCCGAAAGATCATCTGACCCAGTATGACCCGACCCAATACGAACCGACGCGCTATAACCCGACCCGGAACCGACCCGACAACCCATTTGCCACCCCTAGGTACATATGTGAACCCTCTATTCCATGCACATTGGAAGATGACAGCGAATACCTCTAACAAAAGTGCAAATAGTAGGAATCGCTGATGTAAGAGAATAATCAAGAATTATCTAATTATTTTCTAAGATATAATTAGTAGAATAGTAGGAATCGCTTATGTAGGAGAATAATCAAGAAACTAGTTTTTGCGCCCGTGACAATCACGGGACTGTTATACATCTCTTCTATACCTCTTTTCCTTGGTTAAATTATAAGGATATATGTGAGATACCTTAATTTCAATTGATCGTCAATGTTTATTACCAGTTTTTTCGATGTAAGTTGATTTGGACAAAACTAATTCGTGTATTACAAAAACTTTCCTTTTAATGACATGAACTTAACCTGATAGA
>JBBYHQ010000013.1:1775963-1792450 GCA_038382645.1 Spergularia azorica
AGTTATGAGAATTAGTGGATTATCAAGATGTGTGGCTGAGATTACTTCTGACCTTCTGACATAACTTTACTTCTGACATGAGAATTAGTGGATTATCAGGTAGGAACTTTATGTATATAGGAATTTTAAGAACCAATCCTAGTCATCGAATTACATAGATCGGACGTCTCTTGTAACTCGCGTGTCATTAATGGCGAATTTCGTAATTTTCGCAACTTCTACGTACCTAGCCTAGAATACATTTAAAAAAAAAATAATAAAAAAAAAAATCAAACTAATCTATTCACGTGATGCTGAGTCTCTGGCACACTCATCTTTCTCTCTCCTTCCATTCATCCTCAGTTTCTTTATTCATGAACACCTTTACACCATTGTTAAATTGATGAAACTCTATGTTCATCAGATGCTCCACATGTGCATCGGACTAAACCTATATGTTCATCAATCAAAGTGTGATGTTCATCGACTCATTTTTGTGCGGCAATTTTGTGAGGTAAGCACATTTTCACCCATTCATGTTTTCTCCCCTCTCTCCTCCCACCTCCTACCACAAGTTCCGCCACCCCATAGCACTGCCGCCATACCAACCGCCACAACATCCAGCACTAACACCACCGGCGAAGTGACGTGTGGCCAGCGGCCTCCGCCCAGCCTTCGCGCACACCCTTCTCAACCCGCTATTCCCTATTCCTCCACAAGTTCATCCTCAAATGTAGGTTCATCAAATAACAACTAAATGTTCATCAAATTACAAGGAATGTTCATCAATTTTATAAGGTATGTTCATAAAAAAAAAAAATTGATTGATGAAATTAGAATAAGTTATTGATGAACATAAGATAATCGATTGATGAACATAGAATATAAATTGATGAACATAGGATAAAAATTGATGAACATAGATAGAAGATAACTCAATTTAATTAACATAGAAATAATTGAAATTTGAATTTGGTTGAGAAAAATGAAAAAATTAGGAGATAGAGGTTGTTTGCCGACGGTCAGTCCTCCGGCGTCACTCAGTCGGGTTGGCGGCACCGTCAAAGGTAATTGATAGTAGTGGGGGGTGGGGGGTGGGGAGGAGAGAGAAATTAATGGCCGACGTGAGGTCGCCCAATGTGGAGGTGGTGGCGACGTCGAAGGTGGTGGCCGGTGCAGGAAGCAGAGGTGGAAGGGATGATGCGTGGACGCGTGGTGGACTGGTGGGTAGAGGAGGGGAGGGGAGGAAAGAGATAATATTATTGTCTTATTTTATTGACCACTAGATCTTAGATGAATGAAAGGTTAAGATTGGTTCTTAGAGTTCCAATATTTGTAAGGTTCCTACCTGAACCTGACCCTATATAAATAAAATGTTATTAACTTCAAACAAAAAAAAATTAAAGATGTGATTGAGTTGGGGGAAGAAGCGGTAGATTCAAATTCAAGTGATTTAAAACTACATGTGTCAATATATTTGGGTTTGAGGAGACAAATTATGATTATATAGGAGGTGTGGGGCGAAATGTGGTTGGTAATTTTCATGTTATTAAAAGCATCATAATCATTCATCAATGTCATATCATTTATGCACTACTTTTGTTCGGGAAATAACAACTACAACGTCACGAAATACTACTTTTTTGCAACATACTGCACTTGATAATTTTATTCCCAAAATATTGCAAACTGCAATTACTGTATGCGTCGTCTAGTTTGTAACAATAGTGTTTATTTTGCTTCAGACGGAATTTTAAATGTTAACACGCATATCATCTATGTTTTATATGTAAACACGAAAATTACTTTCGTGTAGTGTTATTCACACGCCTATCATCGATATTTTATATGTAACATGGAAATTGTAATAATCATTGTTGAAATTTGAATCAAGTGAATTGTAGTTATTTATAGTCTATTAGACAAGGCAATGCATAACTCAATCCTTATTTAAAAACATAACTTGTGGTGTTTTTAATTCAATGAAATTAAAACTATTTTATGGATCATGTACAAGGAACATTGATTAATGTATCTCCATGTAAAGCGTGTATTTAATTCATATAATAGAGAATGAGATCAATGTATGACCGATTTTTACTAGTTATAAATTGGATAATTGAGTAATTAAATACGGAATATAAATTGATCTTCATTAAATATTCAAATAGTCATAAATCCAGCAAATAGGTAACTACGAGTGTAGGATTCAGTGCAACGTTGATATGCCGAAAAAACATGATATTTGTTAAGTGTATCATGTATATTATATAAAAATAATCAGTAATTTATAATTCATCTATATAAATAGACACATATTTTTTGCATAATTTCACCTGGTGATATACAAATGAACTCGAATTGTTTTCCATAGAAATGGGAAGCAAAAATGCATTCGGGCAAAGATGTTTTAGACGAAAGATGCAATGAAAGGGTATTAAATTGTATCTACCCCCATAAATGTTTCTTCACTCGGCTGACAATGACGGCTTCCAACAGAGAAATGTAGAGTTTGGATTTGACATGCACTAATGGCAGTATAAATGTTGATGTAACTTAAACTCCCAATACTTGTCGAACAATCATGCTGGTAGACCTATTTACAGTAGTGTGTACTCTGAATGTTTGACATCGCCAACTTAGTTAATATTGTAATTTAAACGGAAAAACAAAAATATCATCAATATATTTCTTAAATTTGTATATCAATTAATTGATTCTGTATATGTAGTGGATATTATGAAACTATATTGACAAGGATTTTATAAGAACACAACTCCATCAATATATTATTATTTTACCTTCAAATAAATAATTTTATATATAAACATTAAATTATTTTTTTCACATTACCAGAAATTTGAAGATTATATGAAGATGGAAACATTCCGTATTTAATTAAGATGTGAGTGGAAAACTTAAAATTTATTAAATAGAAGTATAACTTACGTACAAAGGGTATAAAGTGAACAACATATGTTATTGTTGGATCGAACGATGAGGACCCCCTCGTGGAGCTCGACATCGTTCGGGTCCAACAGTTATTTAGTTGTTCATCGTTAACAAAAATGTTGATTACATTATAATACTAACTTCAAGAATGAGAATCACATATCTCTGAATTAATCACATATAGAGTACCAACTTTCACTCAATTCCGTTAAGAATCAAAATTATTCAAACTTAAGACATGTATTTTGCGTCCAACAATCGGTTAATTAGTAGATTACTAGTACAACTACAAGGGTTAAATTTAAGACGCTGATTTATTGCCAACCACACAATCTGACGCAAAATGATTGATGTGATGGGTTAGAGTACTTCAACAACAAAGTAAAGCCCAAGTAAATGAATTGTAATAAATGATTGTTAGGTTGTAACACGGATTAAATGCGTTTCATTTAATTCAACTATTAAAGTGTATAATTATTATTTCGACGAATTTGCGCTGCATTTAAACATGAAACTGACTGACACATATATTTTGGGCAAAAAGACAACCAAAGTTCTCTCGAGATATTCTCGAATTTAATGACAGCGACAGTCAAATATTGCAGAGTATCATTTTAGGGCATGCATAAAATCTAAGTGTAGGCACTAAATCTAGATAAAAAACAGACATTTACTTCATGTCCCCCAATGTAGACATTACTTTAAATAGGTAATAAATAACAACTTGTTCCATAGACGTTTATCACATTTTTGCCGATTAAGATTGGGAACAAATAGTAGTATGTGGATTTTGCGATATTCTCTCTGAATTATACTGCAACAAACACAAGTCACTACCACTCTACGAATGTTTCAAAATGTGGACATGGAAATTTGAAATTTTTTATATTTATTGTGTGACATAGGCAACCGAGTACAAACATTAACCGAATAAACACAAGAGTACATGTACGCGTCCTCCAATGAAAGAAGTTCGCATCACATTACAAAATATTAACTATATGGGGGTAGTTGGGGATTGGGGATATTTATCATAGTTCAACGGTGATAATGCAATAAACTTCAAAATAAATGGATGCGGTAGTATAATTAGTTGATGACATATTGCCGTAAGCAAACCATACGCTTTTGCGGATAGTATTATAAACTTACTCCCGATGAATGAGTCACGCACATAAATGAACTCGCCTTGTGGTATCATGTCACCAACGAAACCATGCTGAGTCAATGGTTTGGAACGGACCCACAGTTTGATGGCATACCATTCCTCGTCGAGTTCCAAAAAAGCATCAATTAGTACTTCAATCATTTGGGTGGTGGCAAATACACATCTAGCAACTTTTTTCTCATTAGGAAATGTGTAAACAAAGGTGAATCCAACGAATGACGACGGAAAGTTATTTAATCTAGCCAGATAAATCACCTACACAAAATCATCAGACAATGTTTATTATCCAAAATATAACACTATTTATCGGCCTAAATAAATTTATAAAATATATAACACTTTTTAAGGGCAAACGTGTGAAATGACAATACTATTAAGCATTTGTCGTGACACAACGCGTATACAAATTTTTCGATTGTCTTCGACCCTTTGCCAAGTATCACTGTAATACATTTAAATTTTGTATCGCAAATATGTTGTTCAATATGTTTTATAATAATATATACATAAAATAACAATTCATATCTATTATTCTGCACAAATTGAAAACCATGTTCATATATATTTTAAAGTAAAATTATTGACTACATAGATTAACCACCAATAAACCATTTGAATTTAAGTTAAGCCACATGGTTGGCACAAAAATACGACAAATCCTTTTTTTAGTCCTTTTAATCATGTGTATTATATTCAAATTAATCAAAACTTTTTATCATCCTGTTTACACAAATTGTATTTGAAATAACAAAAATAAAAGCTAATATCCCACGGATTAAACACAACAATAAATTTAACTGCAAGTGTAAATGTAGCAACTTAAATAATGGGATGTGTATTAAATGCATAGTGTCATAGGGTAGTATTACATGGCTATGTCTATTTCTGGTAAGCGTATTGCATTTGCACTGCATTTAATGGATATTTATAGCAATGTCTG
Organism: Spergularia azorica; assembly: GCA_038382645.1. Classification (NCBI taxonomy): domain Eukaryota; kingdom Viridiplantae; phylum Streptophyta; class Magnoliopsida; order Caryophyllales; family Caryophyllaceae; genus Spergularia; species Spergularia azorica. The sequence continues at coordinate 1,781,003 of JBBYHQ010000013.1, forward strand.
CGTGTAGCAGGCCCGACAATGTATAAGTCCTCACTGCCATCAATTTTTATATTCAACCGTTCGTACAATTTTTTTTTCTTTTTTTGTTTATCAATTATTAAGTCCTCTGCGTCCTATAAATTGGATTAGTAAATTTGCTTTATTCTTAAATACCACAAATAATTTTACTTAACGAGTAATTTTGTTTACTAAATTGCAAACCGTATTCGTAAAATCGACGTGATGTACGATGATTAATCGTGTAGACGTTTCGTCCCAAGTAATTTGTTCACATTATCAATCAACGATGATATCATACACCCCCGTGAAACACCAGCATATAGAGGACTAGAGGTCGATACTTTGGCTTACAGAATGTACTTTGGGCAGAATATATAACATGTTGTAGTGTAAGTGTTTTTCAACGTACTCGAACAAATTTGATTCCAACACTTTTCAAAATACTCTAAACATTTAACTTAATTATACAAATTTCTGACATTTACGTTATATTGCGGAGGGACCTGTTCACATGTGGCCAACAACAAACCATGTTTTATTCTCAATTAATTATGGTTGTTACTCTTGGAGCTCATACAACTTTGCTATGCATAAACATGAAAGAGTCTCTGTAGCAGTTCTCCTTTGGGAAAATATAGTTTTTAAATGGCATCGATACGACGAACATCTCATTCGAACTCAATCAATTAATAGAGGAGTTAGGCCTCAACGATGGTGATACCATTGTCGTGAGGATATTACCACCAGACGAGGAGTAAATTTCCGGCATTTAAGTATGTGAATGTTAATTTAGTACTATTAATGCTTTCTACCAAACCCCTTTGGGTTGTTCTGAAATAATGTCTCAAGAAATTAGTAGCTTGAATTGTTAACTGTAATTTAGTAAGATTTTGTATAAGATTTAAATAATTGGGGTTTTTGGAATTATTTTTGATTGAATGTAAATTTATTGTAATAATATTGGATTTTTTTTTATTAAAGTACAAACTTGTAGTAGTAATGCACACTTTGGTAGTGCAAAGCATCACTCTAAGTAAAAATACCACAAATAAGTTGACATTGGTAATCGAAATTTATCGAATTACACCAAACCATATATAAATTAACCGACAAATTTGCCTGTGAATGAGCAACACAAACATAAAATCTTTAATAGATTCAATAATAAGTGCAAGTTTGGTAAATGTAATAAAAGTATGTCTACTATTCATGCTATGTTCAAGTGCACTAACTGAAGTATCACTTCTGCGTGTGCTAGGGTACTATATAATATGTCTATAAATGGTACTGAATCGGTATTGCATTTATGGCTATTTATGGTAATGGCAGATAAAAGTCGTACTTTCGTGTGACAGATCTGGTAATTGCAGACCTACAGGTTAGGTGTTGGCGTGTTGCAGGCGTGCATTAAAATGATTGAAATATAACTATAAAGCTTTAATACAATCTCATGTTAAACAAGTCGCGAAAATCAGTGTTTATATATAGTTTTGTTGACGTAGTAAAAGTCATGAAATGTAAAGTCCTAAATTCAATGGATTGATGAATACACGAGAGTAGCTTACTATATTACCAAAATTGTATATAAACACTAAAATAAAGTGATAAATATACTAATTATATTTGTTTTAAGCTCACCTGCTATTTCGTGGATTGTATTCAATCAAAATATGTATGGAATTTTCACCTTAACTCTATCTATTTATTTTCTTTAAAGACTTTCAAGTTTTAAGTGTGAAGTCCCCATTAAAAACACTGTCATTTTTCATGGAGACATAAAAATCACATATAAATAAGTAGCGTTGAATTTATATTAATTTTAATTGGTACAATTTAATTAATTAATGATTATATTCCAATAACAGTTGAACTGTAGATGAAGTTACTTTAACATTTCACAATATGCGAAGAAATTTCGAAACCATTTATGTAAATTACAATGAAACAACTTTAAACGGATTATCTCAATTATGTGTTCAAACCGCATACATACATGGGGCTCAGCCACGACTCACATTTACTTTGAGTTTTTTGTTGGGAAAGTAAAAAAATCTACGATTGGAAAATCATTGACTCTTCTCGAAGCAGAGTTCGAATCCCCATTAAATCTTTGTATTTTGTTTCATTTCTCGACATAATCACTGTATAAAATTTTCCTCCCAATTTGTATATCTCGACGACGTTTTTAAGAATTACAGACCCATTATAGCAAATACGGGTATCATTTTAGTTATTTACTTATAAAAATGTGATCACTACAATTTTTTTTTTTGTCTCAAGGTACCATATTTGTCTCTAATCATTTTCATGGTTTTCTGATTCTGTTTCATTTAAATTTTTTTTTTTCATGGTTTTGTTATTGTCATGTTTTCCTGATGATTGATATTTTGGTGGTACGGACGTACGGTACGGTGGACTAAATATAATGATGACAATTAAAACAAGCTATCGCCTTTATTCAAATATTTTGAAATCAGTCTATTCACGGACCATTGTTTAATAAACTGAACAGAAAATAGATAATCAAACTGAATACAAATTACATAATAATTATATTTTAAATTTCATACATCTCCAAAACAATACTGCATAGAGTACTCTAAAACTCAAAACATTTTAATAACATTACAAACATGATAAACTATATTGAACACTTTAGGGCCTGTTCGGTATCTTTTTCTGTTCTCAGTTTTCTGTTTTTTAGAAAACCAAAGTCCCGTTTTTGAAAACCAGAAAATGTGGTTTTCAGTTTTCAGTTTTCAGTATGACTATAATGGAAACACACAATTAAAGTTTATTTTTGCAATTTATTTAACTAAATTTTTTACACAAAAAAACCAAAAACTGAAAACGACAGTGATACCGACCGGGAGGTTGATCGGTATCGTAATTAAGGGCCTGTTTGGTATCATTTAATCTGTTTTCAATTTTCAGTTTTTTTTTAAAACCAAAGTCCCGTTTTTGAAAACCAAAAGGAGTGGTTTTCAGTTTTCAGTTGTCAGTTTTCATTTTCAATATGACTATTATGAAAACAAACAATTTAAAGTTAATTTTGTAACTCATTTAACTAAAAAATTTTCACAAAAAAAAAACAAAAACTGAAAACGGCAGTGATACCGAACAGGCCTTTATCTTCTTCATCATAATGCAAGAAATGTGCATGTTTAAGTGCTCCGCTTCATGCCATGCCATCCGACTTATCTTTTGCATAGCTCCATGATCCCATAAACGTCCTAAAATCACCCATGGCTAGTTCATATGGTGATCCTCCCCCCTGTCAATTTCAGTTCAAGATTTACTAAAACATAATAACACCTTGATTTGAAAGTTGTTTTATAAAAAAAAAAAAAACAAAACAAAATGATTGACATATTTACTTCATAATAATTGATGGAATACCTCATTTCCGAGACATGCTCCTCGAATCGGAGTTACAATTGCAGATCCAGCTGCAGTCGTGTGACAAAAAAACATTTCCAAATTGATACCACAACTGACTAAAATTATAATCGTAATAACGTGATTATATACAATTTGAAACTGGTATATTAAGATTTCAACAACCGATTTTTGTATACCTGATTATTAGCTTTATCAGTACGAGCAAGCGGTGATGGTGGAAGGATAACAATCCTGGGTTTACGCTTCCTAATTACCCTAGCATTCCCCGGCCTGTGACTTATTGTCCTTGCACGCCTCCTGTTTGCATACAAATACATTCATCAGCAATATCTACATTATTAATACATACTGTTATATATATTCATGTTTGGTATAAAACACATACCACAGCAGCAGGTGTTCTCTTCCTTCCCTTTTTGCGTCCAACCAGTTCTTCTATTACCTTTCTCCTTTTGGTAACCTTGCTTGTACACAATGGAGGATCCACCAAATTGCTTGTCGGGGTCAAACTTGTGTTGGGATTGGCGTTAACACTATCACCAGGGGTACATTGTACGCCTGATTCCATTGCAGATACGCTACAACTACCTACACCATAGGTATTGCCTGCATCATTCATGTTACTGTCATCCATTTCTCCGTTCATCTCGGAAACTACGCGTTTCATCTCTACGAGGGACGTTATGACAAATTCAGTTGCTTTCACACTAACCATAGCTGCATTACCAACTCCTTCAAATGTCTCCTGCATCTTATCAAATCTCAATACCTCGACCGTCTTAGTCGGATCGTGGTACGCCACCTTCACCTGGGTGTGCTTGCGATTTATATCTTTACGCCAACTCCTCAGTATGTACTTTTCAGGAACTTCTTGAACATCACACATGTCCATCACACAAATACAATGACGGCATAAGATCCCACTGCACTCAAACAAGTTGCATTCACAGCTAACATCATGTGTTTCCTTGTTAAATTTTAGCTTAACGTCCCTCTTATCCTTAGTACAATATGTTTCGCGACATCCCTCATTGTGCAGCCAAACCCTATCTCTAAGAAGTATCTCAACCTCCGTGTCAGAAATGTTAGTAGTCCTTCCATACGTACAATACAATACATGCTGGCACTGTTGCTGGAACTCCCTAAACATCTTGTTCGTGTAGCATTTCTGGTACACTTTTTCATATATGAACTTTGTACTAAGACCTATAACCCCCCTGGAACATGAATCATCCCACGCTTTCTCACTACTTGCTCTTTTCTCCATTGCATGGCAGTACTGCTCCACAAACTCATACAACCTAGTGCTATTGTTCACATAATCATCAAAAAAGCTATTTATGCTTTCAACACGTTGAGTCGTCCTCATTCCTGCCCAAAACAGGTGCTTTGTGTATGCAGGAATCCACATATGCCTTTCAATGTACAGACCCTCTAGCCAGTCATCACTTTCAAGCTCATATTCTTTCATCACTGATGCCCAACGATTCTCAAATTCACCAACACTAAATGAATCGTATATAACATTTTTAACCGCACTATTCATACTAGAGAAACGAGGATGCCTACCTAGCTTCAGAGGCAATTTCTTCAATATATGCCATAAACACCACCGATGTCTCGTATTCCGCATAACAACTTCAAGGGCTCTCCTTATAGCAGCTGCTTGATCTGTCAATATACCCCCTGGAGCTCTTCCCTCCATACATGAAAGCCATGTCTTGAATATCCATTCAAAGCTCTCAGTTGTCTCTCGAGTAATAAGAGCACATCCCAATAGAATTGTCTGTCCATGATGATTCACCCCAATAATGTTTGCAAAAGGCGTTGCGTACTTGTTAGTCAAGTAAGTGGTATAAAAAACATCACATCGCAGAATTCACCGTAAGCGGCACGGCTACGTGCGTCTACCCATAACACTTCTTGGAGTACATTTTCTTCATCATGTCGTATGGCAAAGAAGAAGGCTGAATTGTCTTTCTTCATCCTATCAAAGTACTTCATCATTTCATTTGCATCTCCATCCTTCAACCTAAACTTCCTCTCCTTTTTTACTTCCTCCCTTAGATCCTCTACTGTGATAGGCATGTTATCGTAGCCGTTTCTAGAAGAAGCAATCGTAACATGGATTTGACTCACACTAAGACCTGCCTTTCGATACGATTTTAGAGTCCTCTTAATATCATCGGGTACTACACGATTGCTCTTGATAAGCTTTGCCTTACTAGGTGTAGGATTATGGTTAGAGTGTTCTAGAATTACATGTTTTATGTACCAATAACCACCAGGTTCGGATTTTGCTGCAAATAGCTGAGCAGGACAATTACATTTCTTGGACTTTACACGCCGTCCTAGTACAGCAACCCCTTCAACAGACTGAACTTTACCAAGCTTCTTATAGGTAGGCGGTTTCCCCCAACACTCACACCTCCACAAAGCACACTTAAAAGTACCATCTTTTTTCGAAGCAGATGGTTTACATACCCCAAATCCTTGAGCTTTAGCGTAATTCTTGTAATAAATCTCAACTTTTTGTCAACTCACAAAGGCCATTCCTACGCTTGGTACTTCCTTTACGACACCACCCTCCATAACAGATATCGTCTTCTCGGGGGTTTTACATACAATATTAACATTGCAAGGGTCTTCATCAACAACCAAAACGTCGTTATTATAGTTATCAGTCAATTCAAGAGTATCACATAGTAAGGCCTCCGCATCATCCCCTACACAATTAACTACATCGACCGCTAACAAAGGATTTAACCTAACTTCATAATCATCTTCGTTGTTATAGTCATCTGTCAAGTCAACAGTATAACCAACTAAGGAATCATTACCACCTATACAATCAACTACATCAACGGCTACTACTGGATTTAACATAACTTCATCCCCATCTTCGTTGTCATTAATCTGAAAAATTAACAGCAAATTCAAGTATTCACTATAACAAATTATAGTCATTTACATCAGGGCGGGAGCCAGGTGGGTTCAAGAGGTTCAGATGATCCCCCTTACTTCCTAAATATGCATAACTCTAAACATGGCTCAGCGGTAATGAAGGTGACAATAGTGTCTTGTTCCTTTCACCCAGGTTGCAGCAGGGCCATTTTCAACCTATTTTTTTAATTTTTGATTGGTATCCAATGCATAAATTGAATATGAAATCTTTTTTCAATACTCAAATCGCGTAAATTAGGGATAGCTCACCGGTAATTTAGATAGAACCGGTTTCTAACAATCCATGTACTAAGGTTAAAATCTTGTTCGTTGTCATTTTTTTTTCTCTTACGTACGCAATTCACAAAAATTTTAACTATATTTTATGCATGTACAAGATTCATAACCAAGTAAAATAAACATTACATACAATTATAGCTATTTCAATCATTCGATCATAGGTATAATGTAGTTATTTTCTTTATACAATCAACGTATGGAAGATTCATGTTATGATATAGATATATCTTGAAAATTACGTATTTAACATAAATTATTCGAAATAATACTATATCAGTATTGCTTACCTCCATTGTACTCCGCACGAAGGCTGTGCTCTATCTTCAAATGAACTTGTCCAGATTTCCAAATTTGTATGAAACAAACTATGCAGGAACACTATAAATTCAGGGATTTTGCCAACTACTTATTATCGTTGGAATCAGGACATTAAATGATCCAAGTATAAGGTTCATTTAATGCATAACATTGTACCAAGTATTTCACCAACAATTTACCTTAGTACGCAGACAAAGTCTTCTACGGAGGTAATTGCATCACGTGCAAGTCGCGTGGCTAATTTATTGCAAATCAGTCCGTGCGTTTGACAAATAAATCGAACGTAGCGTTCGATTTCCCGGCCCTCCGTGTTTTATGTATTTCTTCGCTTTCGAAACGCAAAGGTGGCAAGGGCGATGTTACTTAAACTTGGTTAGAAGTATTCGATATGGGCGAGTGTGTAGGTGTTATACTCAGCTATTTTATTCGAAACACTTCATGTTTTCGGTGTAAAATGAAGGATCTAAGTGTTGTACTCGTGTTCGAGTGTTGAGTGTCCGACAAGAATAACTTCTATGAATCAATTGTATAGGCACAGCACGTCAACAATACATTATCTGATTTTAGTGAAGAAGTACAACAGTACATCATCACAGGTCGTGTATCTAACGACTCCAACGATCAATTAAAACACCGTTTGGCTTTTCATTTCGCATTCTCTTCAAGTACATGAACCAAATTCTGCTTGTTTTGCCCTGCCCTTAAAAGCATCTCATTGATGCTAGCTAGCTTCAAAACTTTGCTTGAGTTTGAGTCTCTTTTCTCTGTGTACACTGCAATGTGTAGGAAGCTAGTTAAAATGGAGGGTATGAACATTTCACTGAGTGAGAATCAGGATTCCTTGTTTGTCAGACAAACATCACCGGAAATCATAAACACCCCTGAAGAATGCTGAGCAATGTGCATCACCACCACTCGCAACATTTTCTCTCTTTCTAATTATATTCTCTACTTTGATTTTCAGTACAAACCAAAAGCGTTTGGAAACTTTGATTTTATGTCGGTTCCCCGTAATCTTTGGTTAATTATCATGCTTCGGCACTCTGTGTCTCAACAGAAAGTAAAGGCAGGAAAACAAAGAAATAGAAACCGTAATGAGATATATACTGAGGTTACTAAACTTACTGTGAGCATCCTTCTGCAAGGTCCTGGTTGTTGGAAATAATGTAATTAATCTGACTTATCTGATCGGATCGGATCCCATAATTGTTGTGCCGAGATCAACTAGGATTTCTGAACTTAAAGACGATTTCGCCGAGCCACGGTGCAAGCTCCTCATGGCGGTCGCCCTCCAGGTTACACAACACCGAACCTCTTCTGCACTGAAGAACCCCGGTTGATATAACCGATCCCGAACGCCTCTCCTATGCTCAAACCACACTATCGAACCCTTGGGGGACTTTATCAGAATTTATGAGATGATTATTGTCTCTCCTTTAGGGGCTGAGACGTGCTTTGTATTTATAGTACCCACATAGCCAAAGACGAAGTAGGGTAATAAGGAAAACGTGTAACCCGCCGACTCAAGGCCCGCGGTCCGCCGTGCAAGACCCGCGGTCCTCCGAAAGACCACAGCGGTCCGCCGTGCAAAGCTGCGCGGTCCGCCGAGATGCTACCGTTTGTTGATCGAATTCCTTTACCCGTCTTTGCTATACTTTGCCATATTTCCCTATACGTACTATAGCATACTCAAGCTTGGAGATTATTCCAACAATCCCCCACTAATCGACAAGCATCCTGAGAATAATGAGCATAGAGGAGACATCCGAAGGACTTCAGGCAAATGTGCTGATGTCTAGAGACTTGAATCACCACAGCGTGGAATTAAGGCTCGCAGTCATACCCCAATCGGTAACTTCAGTTTTGAACCAAAGAGGGGTGACATGAAAGCACCACCCAACCCACAACCATCCATCCTACAAAGGATTTGTTATATCGCTGGCATCGTGACTATCCCACGAGTGTAATCTAACGCATTTTTTATGAGGCCTAGCGTCGTACCCGGATTTCGTTGAACGCTCTAGGGAGCTACCACTATCACTCCCATAGGATCGGCCATGCAAGAGAGACTCGGTCTCAAATGCCATATGCAAGAAGAAACCATCCTCCACCACTCTGGATATGAGTCCATTAAGAGCTCAACGCTCATCCTAAACACTAGGTAGTATGCACGTCATTACAATGATATACTCAATATATCAAAGTAAATAAAGTAATGGAGAACTTTATTTTTCATTAGTGCCATGAACTGTAGTAATGTATCCTTTGAACTCTACAATGTATAGTAGGATTCCAAAACTACAAATTCAACTAAGTGATCCACACTCCATTTTTCCAGCAGTTTCCCTCTGCTTGTTACAATCAGGCCTTCTTATTTATTTTAACGTTAACGCGTATACATTCTTTTACAACTTCACTGAGTTTAAAGAATTACGACAGTGGTGACCAAACCTGTCACTACACTTAAGCTCATTCTTGGCTAGCTCAGCTGTTAGCTGCCTAAGAATTGCAAATACAGTAGTTTATGTACCCCCACATTGGGTACCTACCACTCAGATTGCACAGTTATTCAAACTTACAATCTTTAAAATAGAATGTCCAGTCCTTGAGACTTACAATCTATACAACACAGTGCACAGTCATTCAGACTTACAACCTGTTTCTTGTAAAAGCCACCATTAGCTCTACAGACATATTAGTATCACGGTGAATCTATCAAGTCCTTTAACCAGAACCACCCAACAAATAGGGATATAGATTCATTAAGAGATTTTCTCTCATCCTTAATATACTTATGTCATGTCTAGAACTCACAAATGAGCCCTCCCAGACTTTAGGTCACTTTTCTTTAGGAATTCAGAACTGTTACACATATACTCTATATTAGACTATTCAGTTCACATGGTTTAGATTAACACAAAGATTTCATCTTTACCAAGGAATCACCCAATGGTAAGGTTAATCTTTAACTAATACTACCACTTTAGTTTTCCATTAGAGTACACCTCCAAAGACTGGAGAACCTACTCTAAACAAACCTCAAGTTTGAGTACCCACCATCTAAACAAACCACTCAAACATCATTTCGAAACAATGCTTTAGGAAACATGTGTACTTTCTTAGTCTACATAGGACATACCAAGTTAAGATGTGTAAAGTTCCTTAAGAAATTCATTTCTCAATTCTCACAAAGAAAAGATCCACAAAAAATTCTCCACACGAGAAACTATAAATGATCTAAGTTTTCTAACCATTTATACACCAAGGAGATTGACTCTATTATCAACAACATATTTGTAAGGCAACGTGATCTTGACCCATGGCCTCAAATCACCATCTCAACACAAGTCATCTCAAGATAGATTTTAGAAACTATTTCATTCAACTCAATTGACATACAGTTAGATACACTGGTTTGCAGTTGTTGGGGGCTCAAATAATGCTATCCTGATACTAGAGATGGTGTCTCTGACGAGATTGTATAACTTGCGAACAGTTTTCTTAGGGACTTCTGGTGTCTTTGAAGAACTGTCTAAAAGCTGAAATGACAGTGTTAATATACTCCCTGCACTCTCCTCTTGCTGAACTGGATTCTTGTCTGAGAGGATCGCAAAGCCAGAGGGCAGAAGAGGAACTTCATTGAAGTTGCCTTGGTTAGATAGCGAAACTAAGGATTTGTATGTTATGGGTGAGAAGATAATGTATGATGCTATCGCGTTCTCCTGCTTTTCTTGCAGAAAGAGTGTGTCAATGTCTCCCTTCTCATCCTACGCATGATCAAATGAAAATATCAAGTTGAAGTTTAACTTAGAGGTACAAGTGAAACTAGTCTGTATTGCTCATGTACTCTGAGTAAAACTTACCACCATTTTGGTGATTGAAACAATGTCTTCTGGACCTTGACCATTATGAAAGCGGAAAACTTCCTGTGAAGCACGGTCCTGGGCAAGAATATCCCACTGTAAAAGTAGTTTGCTTGGTTTAGGGAATGCTAAGAAGAAACGAGGCAATTCACCATCACAGACAGTTAAGGACACAGTACCTTGATCCGATTTCTGGCATCGCCCAAAAAACTGAAAACTTTATTATGTCTATAAGGGAACCAAGAGGAGGTTGTCACAGTAATTAGTGTAGGGTTTTGTGCGTCACCATCTGTGGTTTTGAACAGAATGTCATCTCCCCCTTTGATAGGCAGTGGTTGATATTTGTTATCTTTAGTGGCGCTTATAGCGCCATGAAATTCTCTCCTCATCCTCTCAGCAAGTCTCAATAAACCTTCTATGTTGAATGGACTAACTTCTGCAGATTGACAAATCTCAAATTAGCATTTATTCATCTGAATTGGCTTGAAATGTGAAAACAAAGGGGCCTCAGTATGGTACCTTTATGAAGGCCATTAAGGCCTTGCTGAACGACAACATTAAGGCTTTGACATTGCCGCGATAATGTATCAACCCAGCGTTTAGCACTGAATGCAAGACCGGA
>JBBYHQ010000013.1:1792550-1806677 GCA_038382645.1 Spergularia azorica
CATATTTCCATTTGTGTTTTTTACAATTAATTAAAAATGCCACATGTTATAATAGTATTGGTTGTGTAAGCCTAAAACGGTTACACAAGGTGTAAACAATGATTTCTCCCTTAATTGCTTGGTTTTGTTTGTACAAGAATATTAATGGTTTTAGAATATGGGATTACATTATCGGATTCATAGTTTACAGCCCCTGCTTCATCATACAGAATTGGTTTTGCACTTTTCGGTTTCGTTGGTTACTTGAGCTGTCTTTATTTGAATGGACCTTCTCAACCAAAACCTGAAGCTGGTTGATATGCGCCAAAGTTCTTTGGGTTTGAAGTGTGTACAATTGTACTTTGAACATTCTTTATAGAAAAGCCATGAGTATTTTTGTTGGTAGTATGTATATTTAGGTTAGATAGATATCACATATCACTGGATATAAAGTAGGATGTCAATTTGTGTTGCCGGGGTCAGAGATTTGCTTTCTATTATGTTTCCGTTAGAATTACCATTGATTAAAATTTTCAGGTGGTCGTCTATTTAACCGCATTTATTGTAACAGTGAAGTGAGTCTAAAGGTTACATCTTCATCCATGGTTGTGTTTGGGATCGTTTTGTTTTTGGCTGCAACCTGAAGAAATTAGTTCTTATGGATTACATATGGTTTTGTCCCAATCCTTGGGCCTTATTATCATATGCAAAAGTGGTAGCTGCATTTCATACATAAATGTAGTCTGTTCATGATGTATTTCTTATATGTTTGGATGTTCCTGAAACTATAGAAGAAAACTTGACTTGTAGTTTGCGAAAATTGTAGCTCCTGCGGCTTGATGAACCAAAGCCTGGTCAAGTGGAGCTTCATTTTACTTGGCTCAAGAGTGGCTTTTACTAAAGATGATTTAAAGATGGTTAAACACCCAAGAAAGCTGCCTAAAGGTTTCACGACGCTGTTTAGCCTCTGTTTTGTTGATGCTTTTCTTGTTTGATCAAGAGTTACATTTTGCAACTTTGTTGACTGTAGGTGCTTCTTCATTCTTCATGAAGGATTTCTCTCGATGGATCTTGTCTCACTCACTGGTGAGCTTAGATTTGTTTGTTATTTTGAAGTATGAGATCTTAGCCAAACAACATTCCGCCTACATTACTAAGTTAAAATTCTCCCGTACTTTTGTTGTCTAATTATTCTTTTATCTAGAAGCTCATGGTTCTTTCGAAAGTTATCCAAAGATTTTTGATGGTGCTAAGATTTTTGGTTCTTCTGGCTTTGGCACATATTTTCGAAATGTGTTAGAATAGAAGTGGACATATATTCACTAGGTCATGTTTGTTATGAACTTTGGAATGTGGTTCATTAAGCTACATTATCTGATCTGTTTTGTAAGTTTGATATGTGCTGGTGTTTCTGAATTTCTTGCGGCAGCTTTTAATATTTGTATTTAGATCGAATGTTAATGATCAGCATAGTAGTTGTAATTCTATCTATGTACACTAAATTAAGACGATTTCTTCTCCTTGACCACTGACTATTATTGTGACTAACCTTGATGGATTAGTATCTGAAACATGGCAACCTATTTCTTCAATTTTGAAAGGTGCACAAGCAATGCAATGGCATGATTGATGAAGCTCCACAAGATGCATCAGATGATCCTTTCGATTGGCTTGAACTTATTCCTAAGGCCGTCCCTTCACCTAGCATTCGTTGCTCTGAGGTACCGGATGAAGTTTTTACTTATTTCTTTGAGTTCATCGACTTATATACTGCTGTTATGGTGTAAGGCAGAGCACTCGTCATTTGGCCTGTTTGCTTAATAAGTTACTGCTGTGAGCTAATAACCTGAGAATTGAGATGTTCATCACAATCAAAATCTTTCCATGAAAGACTGAAACATTTTAAACTTTGCCATCACTAGTTATAATAATAATGACATGTTGCAACTTTCAAGGAGTGCCTCATAAATCATAATGTAAATGCTCAGGGTAAGTGTACTTGCAGGCCTTCGGCTACTATTATCCTGTTTACCACTTTTTGATGTACAAGGGGATGAGAAATCCTACTGACCTTATAGGAATTCTTTCCTTGAGTCAGTTGTGGTTGCATGGAATTCCAAGCCTTGACAAAAATTCTTGGTGCTGTGAAACGATATTCTTTCATCTTATCATTTTTCTTGCTGCTGTGCCTGTGGTGCTTAATATGTTATCGAGTTTGTTGGGGTTTCAATATGATCGTCCCTGCATAGCTGGAAGCTTTGTTTTGTGGCTGACAGAAATCTTGGCTGACTTCATTTTCTTCATCTTACACTGAATACATTTCAATGGTAATTTCTTTGAGTGTGACATCTGCACTCCGAACATGCATTATATCTTCGTTTTCTAGACAATATATGCAATATGCATGTCCCATTCGAGAGGACTTTTCCCTGATAGGAGCATAAGCTTCTTCATAAGCTTGTTTGAGTGCTTGGGCAAGTATTGTCAAAATATATATTGGTAGGATTTGCTGGCCCAAGAATAATTTTGGGTGGTTTCGGCTATTCAGCAGCAAGTTAACAGTAGGAAACTGATAGATATTGTCTATGTTCTTAGATCTCCGAGTCATTGGGCTTCTGATGAGAGCATTTCTTTCTACTTCCTCAATTGCGATTCTCAAAATGTTACGACGAGAATGGCATCTGGTGACAGCACAGTGAGATTGGCAAATTGTTAACTGTGGCTTACAGATTAAGGTAACAGAATAACTATTGCTGACAGATGTTAATGGCATTCATTTTTCCAGGTCTTCGTGTGCATTACTTTTGACGGCGATGTGCCAGGTGATGTTTTTCGCACCAAGGAAGCACTATCTGCATTTCTGAAGGGGCTCAAGCTCAACTCTAGGTGGGGTCCTCCCAAAATACATGTAAGCTCCTATCTTATTTATGCATTGTTTCATAGATCGCTCGATATATATAACTATATACATATAGTCTGACAAGTTTTGGTGATGACATTATTGGTGTCTTTTATCTTACAGGTTTTCTCTGCGGTAACTGGGTCTGTGGAAGTGACAAGGGAGAAGCTGGGCGAACTTAGTAGCCTCGAACTGACTGCAAAAGTTAATTAGTCCTCAACTCCGATCCTCAATTCCTCATGTTGGATGTAAATTGTAGGAAATTGTGATAACTCCCCCTGTTCTCGTTAGGACGTATCGTGTCATATGTTACTAATTTTCACCCATGTCTGGTGAGACATGCATGAATGTTCTCTTTTGGTACCTTGTTCATTTTATGAATATCTTGTTCGATCAAGACTGTTTTAACGATTGAGATTGTCTCATCGCAACTGTGACCACTAGAGAAGAGAAAGTTGGTGGTGTCGCATTGTCGCAGGTGCCTAAAGTTCCATGGTTACACTTCATGAGAAATGACCACTCTGCAATCCCTCAATCTTCCTCTTCAAGCTTAAAGGCTGATCGAGTGTTCATGTCATCATGCGTAATTGTGTATTGCCAGCAGTATGTAAGGTGTAACTTGTAAGGCATCATAACAAGAATACATTTCTAATGAATGTCAATGACCGTAGTACTTCTAGGAGCGTCATTGAATTATTGAGTTTTGCTACCATTATCGTTATATTGAGCTTAAACATCAAATTCATGTTTAGTATTTAAACAAGGGCACATTATCATTAAAATCCGATACTCCAAAATATCGGGTATCTAATATCGCCAAATGGGTGTTACCCAAAAAAAAAATAAAAAAAATAACCAAATTGTATTGCCAATGGGCGCATGGTCTATACCTTGATGATGTATTGGCCGAAGACTAAGAGTATATCCCGATCTACTCCTCTGGTGTCCAAATGTAGTATCACGTGATACAACTTAATAAAGATTTTTTTTGAGCAAGTATTGTGTAAGAGAATAAGACGGTGTCACACTAACGGAGACCATCATTCTTTATATATAAATAGTAACTTCTTTTATATTTTTAGTAACCATTATATTTCTTTTAGTGATTGTTTTAATTAATGTAAACTCATATAAAATGAGTAAATGAGTTATTTTAAAAAATATGCCTAATTTTATATTTTGTGACCCCTTTAAATCACAACTTTTGTGGTTAAATCGTAAACTAATAAGATCACTAAAAACAATATAATGGTCGTAATGAATGTTAAACGGTTCACTTTTTAAACAATTAAATCCGTCTCACAATAAATCAATTCAGTTCAGATCATGGTCAACTGATTTAGTCAATTTGCTTGATGTCAATTCGTCAAAATTTAGTAAATTTCCAACAAATGCAAATAAGATTAGATCATTTCAAAGTCATTGAAATTAAATCAATTGAATTCAAATTCGATCAAACCACATCAGATAAAAAAAAGATAATTTCGACCAAACATGTTTTTTTAAAATTCCGACCTCTACTCTAGTAGCGCAAAATTACTTTGTGTAAAACCCTAATATCTCATAGTGACACATCATTTTTAGGAAGACTAGGGGTAGTATATAACACAACATACCCAACAAAAACGGAGCAGCCGACATTACAAACATTTCATTTGCAGCAACAACAACAACAACATCATGTTGCGAAGAATTCTGTCTCCTCTGGCAAGCGAAACGAAGAAGGAACTAAGAAGGGCAACACTAACATCAGCATCAGAATATGACATTCCCGAGGGTTTGACGATAACAATAAAAGAAGCAGAAGATTACTCAGGAACAATCGTCACACTTGAGAATGCACCAGCCGATGAATGTGCAAAATATGAGAAATGTATCAAGCTTCCTGAAGAAGATTACTACAAAGCCATGGATAAGGAGGTCAACAAGGACCCTAAAATTGGAAGAGCCTATGATGGGCTCCTCAGGAACATGATACGCTTGACTTCTGAGAGCTGGACTCGTCGTTTTGGCGCCCTCCCTTGCTTGCGTGGCAAAAACCTTTCTTGGGTTCAGGTCCTTTTCTTTTTTTCTCTCTCTCCTCACTCTCATTAATTTCAGCATGTTTAAGTTTGACGTACGGGAGACGGTTACATATGACGATTCATGTTAGCCGACAACAAATCGTTTTGGGAATAAGGCTTGGTTGTTGTTGACTTGTTGTTGTATTTGTTTTTGTTTTTTTTGTTGTGCAATTTGTATGGTGCATTGAAAAATTAGTCCTTCGTTTAGTCTTGTTGGTATTATTATCATAAGTTGATAACTCTGTTTTTATGATATGTTTTAATGTTTACTTATTAGAGATAATTTGGGGTTCAAAGGAATGATCTTTGGTGAGCTTTGGTTGAAAGCAATGTTACCCTGACTCGGATCCAAATATCCGACTCGGTGCGTGTCCAAGTGTCGGACTCGCCTATTTTATGAAAAAACCTCTTATTTTTGGCCTAAAATGAAGGATCCAAGTGTCATACCCATGTCCGAGTGTCGGGTGTCCGACACGGGTACGTGAGGTAATATGAAGAGTCCGGGTAACAGAGGTTGAAAGTTGTGTTCTTTTGGAAATGGATTCTGTATTATATTGGGTTTCGAACATCGATTCTGCAGAAAATGTGGAGTTTGTTCTCAAATAATTGGGGTTTGTTTGTTTGATTAGAAGATTGGGGGTAAAGAAATACTAGGGTTTCCTCATTTTCTCAATTGATGGGGTTCTTAAACTTAGGGATTGTCAGAGATTGTATATTTAAATCATGGGTTTGTAAGACTTTTGAGTTTTAAAATTGGGGTTTTAGGAAAGTTATAGGGTTTTACTGGGTTTTATAATGTCCTTGGTTTTTGAAACATGAATTTTGTAATAATTCTAACATGGGGGTGTTACATGGTTTTATAATATCTTTGGGTTTCTATAAAAGGTCTAGTCTTTCCATGGATTTTGTAATAAATCAAACATGGGGGTTGTGAAAGATTGAGCCTTAAAAAATTTGTGTTGTTTTGTCTGTAAGATCATCCCTCAGCTTCTCGACATCGTCTCACCTGCCATGATTTGCTTAAATTTTTGGTTCTGTAAGTATTAATATGCACTGATTGTTTCATGTTCTCATTTTTCTAACCCCCTTTAAGGTAACAATCAAGTAATTTCTAAGAAATCTCTCTCATCCATTGTTGTGTTTGGATTGTTCCGGTTTGGCATTAACCTTAAATTATTAGCTTTGCTTAGCATATGGCTTACATATGGGTTGTGAATCGTGGAGTTCCAACTTATTTTGAAAGTTGTTCAACTTTTTTGCTTCCATAATGGTGAGTGGTTAAGTATCTCGAAAGATCTCAGTCAAGAATTGTGTGTCTAAGCTGGATGAGTTTCTAGAAATGGACTAGTCTCTTTTTGCTTTTAGAAAATCTTGTAATGTTTTAGTTTTATGGTACTGCCTTTCCGATGATAATTTCATACACTATTTTTCACCATTTTTGGTTTACCTTGCTTTGTGATCACTGAAAGTTGTTCTGACTTCTGACTGCATAGAATTTGGCTTGGCAGCAAAATGTTTAGATTCAAAAGTAGATGAGTATCGAGTATTTGTCCCAATTTGGGCGGTATGCAGATGTGGTAGCAGTCTTTCAAACATAAGATGTACTTGGCGCTATTCTGTTCATGGACTACTACTATATTCTTCTTATAAGTTCCTGAAATTATGGAAGAAAACTCGACTGCTTTTGCTAAATTTGTAGCTCCTCTGGCTTTATCATTGTTTTGGAACATGGGTTTTGTAATAGATCTAACAAGGGTTTTTGTGAAAGACTGAGCTCCCAATATGAGTTCCTTAAAATCCCCTGGGTTTTGGCATATGAACACTTTATGAGTTTGTCAATCTTTACAATTCTTGACCCTCCAGCATATACTTTTTGAAATGCTATATGTGATCTGAGTTTCCAGAATCTGCCTAATTAAGAATGTTGAATTGCCGACATGTGTTTCCAAGTTTGTATTTCTAGTACTTTTATTGCTGTAAATCTGTAATAATGAAATGTTTGTGGTTAAGTATTTATCAAGATCCCAGTCGAGAATCTTGTCTGAAATAGAGAAGTTTGTATGAATGATATGTTAGACTCTTTTTTCTTCATAAAAAACCTGTAGTAAAGTTATATTATCTTTGTACTTCCTTTTCTTAATAATAATTTTGATAATTAGCCACAAGTGGTTTTTCAAAATTTTCAAATTACGTTATTTGTGATCACTGAAAGTGGTTTCGACTGTGTAAAATTTGGCTTGTCGTCAATATATGGAGATGCAAGAGTGGTTGACTATTGAGTACTTGTCCCAGATGTGGAGATGTGGAAGCAGTCTTTCATACATGGGATGTACTCTGCGATCATCCACTATTATCTTGATCATGATCTATTTCTATATACTTCTTATATGTTCCTGCAACTATAGAAGGATAATTGACTTACATTTTGCGAAATTTATAGCTCCTGCTGCTTGATCAAGAAAAGGCTGCTCAACTGAAGCTCTATGCACTTGGCTCAAGAGTATCTCT
The DNA here is from genome assembly GCA_038382645.1 of Spergularia azorica. Classification (NCBI taxonomy): domain Eukaryota; kingdom Viridiplantae; phylum Streptophyta; class Magnoliopsida; order Caryophyllales; family Caryophyllaceae; genus Spergularia; species Spergularia azorica. Next base: position 1,800,000 of record JBBYHQ010000013.1, read on the forward strand.
GGCTAAGGATGATTCAGATGTCGTTGAACGCTCAAGGAAGTTGTTCAAAGGTTACACAATACTGTTTTGTTTTCGTGTTGTCGTTGATGCTTATCTTGTTTGAAAATTTCATTTATCAGTTTGTTGACTGTAGATGCTGCTCCAACCTTCATGAAGGACTATGACCTCTGGATCTTTTCTCGCTCTTTGGTGAGTTACGTACTAAGTTTCTCCTGCCTTTTCACTGTTTATTTATTACTTATTTCATTCTGAAAGTAGCCCTTGGTTAGTGCTAAGTTATTACGCTTTTAGCTATGACACATAACTTGGACTTGTGCTGGTGTACAAGTGGACATATTTTGACTAGGTCATGTTTGTTATGAATGAGGTTCCTTAAGTTGCCTTATCTCTCTTTCTGTTAGTCGGATTTGTGCTGGTGTTTGTGAATATCGAATTGTAATTTTTATCGTCTATATTATGGTAGAATGTTAATGATCTGTATTCTGTACAGTGTTAAGATGATTTCTTCAATAAACAAACTGATGAAAGCTTTATTCTCCTTGACCTATAAATTTCATTTGACTTACATTGATGGGTTAGCATCTGAAACATGGCAACTTATTTCTTCTTTTCTTTAAAGGTGCGCAAGGGATATAATGGTGTAATTGATCAAGCTGCTCACGACTTTTCATCATTTGATCCTCTGGGAAGCCTTCTACAATTCCCTATGGACCCGTCATCTGGCGGTCGTTGTGCTGAGGTACCATTGAAGTCTCTACTTCTGTGTTTTTATATATGTTAAAGATCGATGTTATAGTTTTAAATGAAGCACTTATTATGATCCCTCTTTGCTTATGAGATATGTTTTCTAAGTGTGCTGTAAAGGTTATGATACATGTTTCTGCTGATAAATGATTGTATGGCTGATGACTTTGTATGTACATGAAAATAAAGTATCTCCATGAAAAGAACGAAGTTTTCGGTGTTTGCTGTAAATAATCATCATGAAATGTTGCATTGCCTAATAATGTAAATGTTCTGGGTATTGTGTACTTTAAGGCCTTCGGCTACTAGTATCCAATTTTCTGCCTTATGATTAATCAGGGGTGAAGGGGAGCCTTGGCGCACCGGTATAGGTGTTGCTGTGTGATTGATAGGTCACAGGTTCAAGTCCTGGGAGCAGCCTCTTGTCCAAAAAGTGACAAGGGAAGGCTTGCCCTCTATACATCCTTGTGGTGGGACCTTTCCCCGGATCCTCGCTTTGCGGGGATGCCAATGTGCGACCCGGCTGCCCTTTTTTATGATTAACCAGGGGCGGAGGACTCTGGCTCACCTTAGAGAGTTTTTCTTATTGAATCATTGTCTTACGTATAAAGCTACTAAACCAACCATTTAAGAAAAAAAGGCATTTCTGAATTGGTAAAAGCTTTTGTAAATAGGAACTAGCAAATGGGAAAGATAAGCTGTAGATAAGTGAGGAGCTAGGAGATGGATCAATAGACATTTGTTTTCTCTTTAGTGGGAATCAAAGACACATTCCCTTTAGCTGTTCCCGTTAGCAGCCCTTTCGTAAGCTTAATTTGTAGGACCAGGTAGAAGACTGGCAGGCGTCCCAGGCCTTCTGAGGGAGAAAATGTCTAAGATTAGTAAGTGCCATAGACTTAAATGGCTTAGCCTGAAGTGGTCTTTTAGCCAAAAGGAGAAGGTGCAAGGGCTGGATTTTGTCTGCTCTAAGAATAGCAGTTTCAATCCAAAGGCCTATCCCAAGATGGAGAGCTTATCCACTACAACTACAGAAGGCAACGTTAGTTCTAATCTTTCCTGGCTTTCAAGGATCGTTCAAGCAATGCATTCCTTCGGATACCAAAAAACCTCTCTGACTTTTGACGATGATCTTGATGTAGTTTTTTGGCTCGAGGAGTAGGAGTGGTCGTATACTCAATTTCATACCCACTTCTGTTCAGTTATGTATACTGATGTTCTGTGATGTGGAATTTTATTTGGGTCTGTCAGTTGTCATGCGCATGAATTCTTGACAAACCTAGTGCTCTCATACTGTCCAACCTAAAAAAGTACCTTACTGATTTTGGCTATACAGATTGCTTTAAATACCATGTAGCTTTATTTTTCATGATTACTTTTACTAGTACCGTATGTTGATGATTTAAATATGATGCTAAAGAAGGAATAATATGTGGTAATCGCAGCAGAAAGGTTTTCTAGACTTTATACATCCAAAGGCTTACACTCCAGAGAATCTGAGAGAGCCTCTTTGCTCTTCTCAGGTCCTACACTTTCATCTACTTAGTGTCAATCACAATATTCTCTTCTAAAGTGAGATGGGGTGGCCTCCATTTTTACTTTGACTAGGCAACTTAACACCACAGCTGATCACTTGCCTGACTCTTGAGTTTTTGAGTCTTCGAGTTTTTAGGTTATTGTGACCTATCAGTTGGGGGTTTAGTTCTGTTCTGACAGCAAACTTTATTTCAAAAGCATCCCTGTGAACTCAAATTCTTGATATAATCTATATATTAATACTGAGATTTGATGATCAGTATAATGGATTGTTATGCAAATATGGTAGTTGAGATACATATGGAATAGTTAAACTTGCTGATAAAAGTAATTGTTTTCATGTCTTCAGATTTTCCTGTTCTTTGCTGTTGATGGAGACGTCCCAGGTGATGATTTGTGCAGCCGTGATGCAGTGATGGCGTTTCTGGATGCGCTCAGCTCTGAGGAGGGTGCTCGCAAATTACATGTAAAACTCCTTTCTTCTTCATGCATTTTCATCCCTAGCCTATTATCATGTACTCCTAAACACCATGTAGACTAAAACATAATATTTCAATTTGTTTTTGGGAAATTCTGGACTTCGGACACAGCAAAGAAAAGACATAGACTTGAAGTTTTGTTGATCTTCTCAACTCTTTTCGGAACTAAGGTTCTCATTGCCTAGCATATACACCCCTAAGCAAGTTTCACAAAGTTTAGAATTTAATCCCTTCCCCCTTAAGATTAACGTACTAAAAGAAGTAGAGACAACTTGTCAATAATCTACTATCTATAGAGTAAAACGACATCTAACTAGGCTAATAATATATCAACTTGGCAAAAAAAAAACAATTGGAATTACATAAAACTAACTCCTGAAACTCTAGATATTTAGGCTTGCAGTCGCAATGTGGCATATGCTTTAAGCTTTTGATTTCGGCTGCTTTCTTGGTTTGCTTAAGCTTTAGTATGTCGTTGGATTTTTGAGTCGGAAGATAGTTTTCTTAGTTACTTGGTAAAGCTCTTTTCAGCTACTTTCTTAAAATTTAGGTTGGCCAACTCAATAATACTTAAAAGTTCCAGCCGAAACAACAAACTTTACTGCAGAAAGAGTTGATTCAGCAAAATGCACAGTGCGGAACTAGCTTTCTAGCTTTCTGACATAGCAAGTCTCATCCTATGATACTCTTACTGATATTATCGTAAATCTATCATCAAGGCCTTCAATCAGAACACAAATATCACGCAATTTCGTTATCTGTAGAAGGAGACACAAGTCCTAAAAGTTCACTCCCGTAAACAGAAATTCCTGATCATATCCTTCTGGAAAGCCTGCCTTCAAAATTAAACTGCAACTAATTGAGAGCCCCTTTTATGTTAATTCGAAAACTATGACTTATATTAATCTCTTAGCTATCCAAAATGGTATGGGACATAGGGAAGGGATTGCATTTGAATCTTCTAAGAGGCACTCTGGACTCTCAGTGCACAAACTTAGGCTTCTAAAGTTCTTGCTCCTGCATCTCTATACCAATATAATTTGTGCAAATTTCGGCGATAACGTTATTGCTGTTCTTCTTGCAGGCTTTCACTGTGGTGGCTGGAAGTGTCGTGGCAAAATGGGATAAGTTAAGTGTAGCCAAAGGAGTGCATATAGCAGCATGAAAGTGCAGTCTGTTGAGTAGAGTATGTTGAAAACTTGTTAAGTCGTGTATATTGTAGGAAGAAGGGATGCGCCCATGTTAACACGCATCGTATCAGTCTCTGCAGCTCATGTCCGGTGAGGCATGAGTGTCGGAACTGCAGAATGTTAGCTTTTGGTCATGGTGAATTCTTGAAACACTACTGCTGTATGGTTAACTAACTAGAAAAATGTCGTAGCCCTCATGTATGGTGTAGATTGTAGGAAGAAGTGATGAGTCCGGGTTAGCACCGTATTTTATCATCTTGAACTCGTTATCAAGTTTCTGCGGCTTATGTCCGGTAAGGCATCAGGCATGTGTGTGTGCAGAATGTTGTCTTTTGGTCATGGTGAACTCTTGAACACTGCTACTCGATGTATGGTCCTTATCCTATAAACTCAAGTGTTATCCTTAGCTACATTTGCTTGGATTGTTCATGAAGTTACCTGACTTAATTTAGAGGTCTAAAGATTGCTCATTTAAGATGGTTTAACAATGAGTCGTTTGTGTCGCGTCAGTGCTTGTACCTAAAGGCTAAAGCTCCTTTGTTATTAGGGTCCATGAGAATCGACCTCTCATTCTTCCTCTTCAAGCTTAATAAGTTGATCGAGTAGTATATAACGGTACTTTGATTCCAGTCCGTCAACGGTAAACCATGTCTATTATTGTCATGTGAGGTTAAACGCTTTTGACGAAGAATCACAATTTATATCTTCATAATATGGTGTTTCTTTTACTGTATAGCTGATTTATATCCGCTTCACAAATTCTCATAAAAGACAGTCTATCAATAAATTATTGTGAGACCGTTATACTGTGTTATAAAGCGACCCTTTTGCACAATACTTGTAATCATAATAATTTTATACTTTATCACGTCGACACATCGTCGTAAAGATTATCACCTAATTTCGTATAGGGACATTTAGTTTTCAGGGAGACTATATATATCAGGATTTTACGTTGATGACGCATAATGTGGTACTATGTCCTAGTAAACCTATGTCATTTCGAGTCCGTGTCTATGACATCCAATTTTAAATTAGCGCGTACCTTTAAAAACTAGGGTAGAAACCCTAGCTAATAAAGGTAACATATCCTTTTTAGGAAGACCTTAAAATACTAGTCCACCCAGAAAAGGAGCAGCCGTCTCACTTGTCTCTACTCACACAACAAAAACAATGGTGGGGAAAATAAGCAGCAAGAAGGAGCAAAGAAGGGCAAAGTTAGCAGAAAGAAAGGCATCAGCAGAGGAGAAACATGATGAAGAAGCTTCTTTTACAACACCACTGCCACCTGATGAAGAACAAGAAGGTGATGATTCCGGGGTCATCAAGGGTTCGATAAAGCTTGCAGAAAGAAGAACGGCATCATCATCATCATCTGGAAAAGTTACTGTGAGTATAAGAGAAGTTTCTCATGAAGACGCCGCCGAAATCATGAAGAATGCGATCAAACTTCCTGAACAAGAGTTCTACAAGAATATGGATGACGAGCTCAACGCCGTCCCTGAAATGGGTAACGCATTTGATGGGATTCTCAGGAACATGATTCGCGTCACTACTGAGAGCTGGAACCGTAGCTTTGGTGCTCTTCCTTGCTTGCGCGGCAAGAACCTTGCTTGGCTTCAGGTTCACGATTCTTTCTTCTGCTCTCCTCTTTCTCAGCTTGTTTTATGTTTTTCAAGTGTATGATTTGCATCTTATATGCTGCATTTGAAAGATTTGTGCTTTTTTTTTTAGTATTACCCTGTTTCTCTGTTTTGCATATTAGAAAGGGTTTGGGCTTCAAAGATGGGTTTTTTTAGAAAGAAAGACAAGAAAAAAAAAAAAAAAACAAGAATTGGTTGTTAATTTGTATATGATCTTGGTTTTATAATATGGGTTGGTACTTTTATCCTTATTTTCTCTGAATTCTAGGGTTCTAAGATGTCAGAGATTGTATTTATATAGTTTATGTCATGGGTTTTCTAAGACTTTTTGAGTTTTTTTTTTAAAAGGTCTAGGCTTTTTCATTTAATACCTTTATTTGTAAAACATGGGGTTTTGTGAGAGGTTGATAAAACGTCGATGTGTGTAAAATGCGATCACAATTGGTTTTGGTAAACCACCGAATATGGGATTTGTGAAATGGTAAGATTGAAGCTACATATGAGTTCTGAATAGGACCTACTCGAATGATTTCATCCATTGTTGTGTTTGAATCGTTCCGTTTTGGCATTAACCTGATTTGATTATCTTTGCTTACTTATGGGTTGCAATGGAGAAGCTCCATATGATTTTGATTAATTTTGCTGTCAAAATGGTGACATATGTTTAATTATCTTGTTACTACTGTCTTTCCAATCATGATTTCGTCAGTCAAAACCAAGTTTATCACCATTTTCAATTGACCTGCTTTGTGAATAGATCACTCAAAGTGGTTTTGACTTTATAGATTCTGGCATAGATCAAATGTTGAGATATAAAGTGGATGATTGTTGAATGTTTTGTCACAGTTTTGGTGGCTTCATTATTTACATATATAGGCAGATGTGGAGCAGTCTGTGATCAGCCAATGTTAGTCTGTTCATAACTGAAAATATAGAACAAAGCTTGACTTCTGTTCTGATATATTTGTAGCTCCTGCTGGTTGATGAACAAAAGACTGCTCAAGTGAAGCTATATGAACTCGGCTCAAGAGTAGCTCTGGCGAAAGATGACTCAGATGTTGTTGAACGCTCAAGGAAGCTGTTTGAAGG
>JBBYHQ010000013.1:1808841-1835142 GCA_038382645.1 Spergularia azorica
TACTGTCTACAGCATAGCAGAATTTCGAACCGAAAAGGAACAGCCAGAATATAAATGCATATACAGGTACCATTATTCTTTGTCTAGTTGATAATAATACCTGGTTAATCTTCTTTTTGATTAATCTTCAGCATGAAGCTTTAAGCCCTTTCCTTAGCAATCATATGCAAGAATGTGTTTAATCTTCTGCCTGAAACTTGTGGCTATGTATGAAGTGCTCCTTGTCTTCGTCTGTTGACCTGACTCTGTTAATGCATTTTGTTGTTTTGATCTCATTTGATCTTCTAGAACAAATTAAATATTCAAGAAAATCGACTCTTCTCATTTAAATAGTGGAAATGGAATGGTTGACTATGATGTGATGAAAATGACACTAGTAAACGAGGAAGACTTACGTAGGCCCCTCCTATATGTATAGCGTTGACTTGGGTGAAATGGGTTAATTTTAAGTCGGGTTATCGTAAAAGTGCATAAGAATTCTCGATAGTTAGTTTTTCTGTGGTACTCGTATGTGGTAGTTTAATAACATGTATTCCGTATATTATTATAAAACAAATCCTTAATACTCCCTCCATTTCATTCATTTCTTTACGTTGGGCCGGGTTTTGTGAGGGGAACCCAGGCCCAACGTAAAGAAATGAATGAAATGAAGGGAGTATAAATGTTCAAAATGATTTTTTTTTTACTGTTTTGAGTATATGTATGGTAGAGTTAATTTTCAACTATGAACCATCTCGATACATGAAGTATTCGAGGCCCGAGAGCATTAATAATATCTATTTTTGTTTGTTTATTGGTGGGGTGTGAATGTGTGATTGAACTCTATGGTGTCTTATATTGAGCACTGAGAGCATTCACAGCTTTCTTTGACTTGGAAATTATAGAATAGTTGTGAAGGGGAAGCTTCCTGGGACCCCATGAAACGATGTTATGATTGGTGAATAAGCTTCTGGCTCAAACTGTTGGTCCCATTATGTGACAAATGACAAATTTCTCTCAGCCAGAAACTCTAGCGATAATGTTAAAAAGTCAATAGTGACCTTAAGCATCCGTACTGAATTCTTAAAAGATCTCAAAGCATAGGAGAAGATATCATAGACTTTTGGGGGCCGTTTTATGAAAATTTGGAAGTTTAGTGATTATTTAGTGCAGTTTTAGAGTTGGAATTTCCATTGAATCAAAAGTTGGAACAATTAGTGATTTATAAGAATTCCCCGAAATTGATTGGCCGACGTAGTGAAGTTGGAAGTTGAAAATTTTGTGAGAATCTCTAAATATCGAATGGGAGGAAGCATATATCTGTCAGAAGTTCGTTTTCTTAAATGCGAAACTAGGATTTGAAATTTAGGTTTTGTGAAACTAATGGTAGACAATTGAAATCAATAATTTACCTTGCTTGACACTCTGTAATATTTTCTAAGTAATTTAGGGTTGTCAAAATTAGAGTCCAAGGCAAAAGTTTCTCAAGAGACGCGTTTGGGATTGCAGTTGCAACACCTTGTAACGAATTAGAGTTGAAAGGCTGCTGGAAAGCCGACCAACCCCAAAATTGAAGGTATCAAACCAAATTCGAAGCGACCAATACAATAATAGGCAATCACCCAACCAAAAGATGATCCAAACCTAACCAGACCAATGAACTGAAATAGTGAAATCTCGGTATGACCCGAACTTGATCCAAAAAGCCATGGTGACCCGATATGACCTGACCCTCACTGATCCATCACCCCTGTTTTTATGTTTTTGCGACGTGTTTGTTTGAGTAATGATCTTAAGGTTTTGTTATTGAAGACCTGTAGACTAATAGAAGTAAACTTAAAAATAAAAGTAAAAACAGAACATCACTAATAACAGAGTGTAGGAAGCAAGAACTTAAATTTTTTTGTGAACTATCTAGGTTAATCAGGAATTTGAGTTGAGTAGGACGACATATAGCGGAAAGCTCTCGATGAGGTTCAACAATGTTGCTTCAAACCTCTAGTTCATCTATTACATACTCAGGCCTACTATTGTTCGTCTGAACTGCTGGCAGTATAACCAGCTAATTTACTTATTAGCAGCCTATGTTTAGCCTCAGAACTTCTGATTCTCTTCGAACCCTACACTCTGCTATCGACAGCTAATATTTGTAATCGAAAGGCCATTTTCTGAAGATTTCTGGTTGCTCTGTGTAGTGGTACTTGCTGAAACATGCAATAACCTAGTAAAACCTGGTGCGTTGGGCTGTCGAAAATGTGCAGCACTGTCAGCAATAAGCATTGAAATGACAGCAGAAATGTCTGGTCTGTGTTCAGCATATTCCTGGACGCAAAGAAGCCCTATATGCACGCATTTCAGAATCTCTGCTTCAAAACCTTGAGTTGCAAGTACCGGATCAATCAAGGACTAGACTTTGTCCTCACTCCACAGTTTCCATACCTGCACACACAATACCAAAAAAAAGTATAACGAGGTATGCCAGAGGTAAAGCAAAAGGTGAACAAGTTATGGCCATACTTGTAGGAATGACTTACATGTCCTAGAAGGCTCAAGGACTCCTCGTCGTACCATTGAGTCTTTTTACCAGTAATTATCTCCAACATTAAAACTCCAAAGCTAAAAACATCCGACTTTTCTGAAAATCGCCCTTCAATTGCATACTCCGGAGGCATGTAGCCACTGCATAAAGTTGTTGCAGAACACAAATATAAGATATATAGCGAATGCTTCCTTGATCTCTTAGCTAGAACATTATGATTGGGAATTGAGAAATGAACGTATAGGAGACTCACTATGTTCCCATGATCCTTGCGGTGTCAGCTTGATTTTGGTCACCTCCAAATATCCGTGCCATGCCAAAATCTGAAATTTTGGGGTTGTGGTTCTCATCTAGTTTTTTTTTGCCAGCCTTTAGATCTCTATGAATGATCTTCAGTCGGGAATCTCGATGAAGATACAGAAGGCCTCGGCATAACCCTTCTATGATACTGGAACGTGTCTTCCAGTGAAGGATTTCTTTCTTCTGAGAATCTGATGAACAACATATATAGTCAACCCTTAAGTATATCAATTCGTTTTTACAAGGACCACAAGAATTTAGAACGTGAAGGATGTTAGAATATGATACGAACCAAATAGAATGGCATCCAGACTTTTGTTGGGCATGTACTCATAAATCAGCAATCTTTCTTGGCGTTCTACACAGCAGCCTAAAAGTTTGACAAGATTTCGATGCTGGAGTTTCGAAATTACCAACACCTCATTCATGAACTCTTCTATCCCTTGCTTAGAGGTTCCTGATAATCTTTTCACAGCTACTTCATGTCCATCTTCCAGTAGTCCCTGAAGTTGAACAGACAATTAGGTTCCATCATACGATGGGTGATAAAATTCTAATCTCTTGCAGCGAATTTTAATTTCTTACTCTGTACACAGGACCGAATCCTCCTTCTCCAAGCTTATTACTTTCGTGGAAGTTATTTGTCGCAGCTACTAGTTTTTCGAACTTGAACAATGGTAAATCTTCAAAAGCATCAAGGTGTTCTCCCTCCAGGATGTCGAACAACGCTTTCTTCCTTTCTGCTGATCATTTCAACAATCACATGTTACTGTTAGATATGTCCGAGGTTTAAAGATATCCCTTTAGCTTAGCAGCTACTACCCAGGTATTTGAATTTGAGATGTCACCTTGTTTAGCCTTCCTCCTGCAGTACAAGCACACTACAGCTACAGCAAAGAGTGTGGCAGTCCCTGAAACTACTGTTGCTGCAATAATTATTTTCAGCCTTTTGTCCCTACCTGCAAACCATAATTACAAAGTGAACATTTACTTACCTAGCTGTACTTGATTTTGATACTAGAAAGTAAACATTTACTTACCTAGCTCTGAATGTTCCAGCCGAAGGTAAATATCCATGCCGCTAGTTGAAAAGTCCTGTATGTCGATCAAGTTTCCACCCCAAGTCATACATCCCAAACCGGTTCCATGTGCATAGGCTAAGCACGAACAATTCATCAAGCACTGGCTTCTGCAAGTGTCCTCATCTAAACCCTGTAGCCAATTAGCATCTGCTGGCACTTTCATCATCGGGAGCTTTAAAAAAACATCGTCTTTGGCACCTTGTATCCCACAGAGCAATCGCCTCTTCCGGGTACATCCACTGCTCCAGTTTCCTTTGTTCCACTCAACCTTATCTTTTGGCTCAAAGCCCTTTAGACATGTACAGATTGGAGAGCTCAAAGTGTTGCAGCTTCCAAATTCTCCACACTTGCCATAAACATCGCACTCATGGTCGGGGGCCTGAAATAGGACTTTCCAGTTTCCCGTAGCATCATCCCAATACTGGTGCCGTAACCTTCCTTGGGTTGTTAACTCAAAGTTTGACAAAGAAAACACAGGATTAGAATACACTACGGTGATGTTGCCTTGACCATCATACTGAAGACTAAGACTTTGGTACTCGGCGAAATTAGTTGGGATTCCGATGAAGATGTTACCGTTCCATGGCCCACTTCTATAGTACCGGCGATCATTCTCCCAAATAAATAACTCAGGAAGACCACTAAGACCAAAGCCAAGGACAAATCCTCCTTGAGAAGGATCTGATTGGCTTTTCCAGGACTGAAGAGGGAAGTTTCTGCTAGCATCTATGTGATGAAGAAGACTCATCTGTGGTAGTAGAGTGTCCGTGGGACGATAAAAACTCTGCCATATAATGTTACCATTGGGATCGAGCAACACAAAGTTCCCTGACTCGAGAAGTTGAGCTTTGGACGAATTAGTGCCCACCTGTGTGTTATTTGATGACCAAAGGATCTGTTTTTGACCATTGAGTACCTGAAGATTGCCATTTTCCGAAATCTGGAATGAACCAGAAGTGTCTGTTAATGGGTTGTTCCTGTTTGCAACCCAAACTACATGCATCACAGGAAGCGTATTGTAGCAGATACCAACATAGCGTTTTGTAGAGTTTGGTGGACTAAAAAACGTCAGTTTGAAAGTACCGTTGCTGGAGACTATTGATTCTGAATCTTTGATATAGTTTGTGGCTGTAATGGTGTCTACAGCTGCGGAAATTCTCAGATTTAAGAATAACAGAAACAGCAGCACAGGCAGAGATGCCATTGATTTTTCTCTCTGCAGTTTTCAATACTGTGGAAAGATCAACTGTTGGACTGTTGGTTTATATGTCAAATTGTGGCAATATCACAGCAACGGGTCAATCAAGATTGACTTGACACATTCTGTGAATTATGCCAAACCGGAAAGTTCAAAGTAGAAAGTATTATAGTTAACTGCTGTTGTATTCAGACTATAGCATCATGTCAATCTGGGTCTGCTTGTCTAATGTCTACTAGGCTTTGCAGGTCAGATGAATCCATCATGGCCTGTCATCTATTTTTCGCCGTGAATGGTAACGCTATGATTTAAACTATCTACAGTTTCGTCTTCATAAGGCTTACTAATTATATAAGAGCTAGACTGTGAAAGTTACGTTATGGACGGATATAGTCTGTCCAGTGGTGATCGCTGGACAGTGATGCTTTGTCCCAAAAGTTGTCGAAAAACCCGGGAAGGTCATTGATCTAGCCACAAGTATTGGCAGCTTGCAGCTTCAGCTCGCAACCACACGAACTCGCCCAGCTAACTTGGACTTGACTGTTTCCATGTTCCTCAAGTCCCACACTCCACACACATATGGACCTTACAACCTTTGCTTTGCTTTGCTTATTTAATGTTCGTCCTGTGTTTGAAAAAGTCTTGATCCCGATCACTTTCCAGTTGACTTTAAGACCGCACCATTAGTTATTGAAGATTGACCATATCATTGTGACTGACTATAGCTTTATGGCTGGTATACCCTTTTTTTTGTGGTTGTTGTTTGTTTCTGATGGAAATAGTGCTCCCTCATTCTTTTGGATCGTTAGCGTTTCTCTTAAAGTACGTCGGGTTATTCAAACCAAACATTAATAATCCAAGGAAGTGGAGGAAGTAACACTAACCTTGGCGACAAGTGGTGTAATGATTATTGTTTCCCAGGGCTCTCTATGTCGAAAGGAACGTAGAAAAAACTTCTAGATTTTAACATATCATTTAAAATTTGATCGAAATCTGATCTGAAATAACTTGAGCTAGAATTTTATCTGCTAACAGAGGTTTCGGCTTTTTAGTACAATAAGCCATTATGATAAAGCTATGGTAAAATACAGTAATTATTGGCAAGCTTAATAATGTACACAATTATACGAAAATACCGCAAATACGGCAAAAGAACAACAAATACAACATAAAGTATAAAGTTTGTTAACAATTGGACGCATACCCGGTTGTACGTAGTACATACCAGTTACGGTGTTTTTAATTTTTAAGGGGTTTTCTCTACACTGTTTTGTTTCTTGCATTGTGTGATCATGTTTCTCTTGTGGTTGTTTCTAGATTGTGTATAGAACCATAACCATCTGCATATTTCCCTGGATCATATGCGTACTACAAATTGATGGATCAATAAGCTAAATAATTAGACTAAATTTTATAGATTAATCAACTGGTGAATCTTTTATAACTGTAGGTGGTAATCTGTGGAAGCTAGGTTGCATTGTTGCATTAATCTTTTCTGCATAATCATGTCTTTGGAGATTTAGCTGGGTGTTTGAAAAGGCATTTGCGCCAAAAAAATGAGATATTCATTGATTTCCCTTGTCTCTGCTATTGACTTCTGTTGTTGAATTGGAATTGCAGTTGATTTGGTAACGATTCATTACACTGGAGTCTGGACTGCGTGAAGGAATGCGTTCCCGAACAGAAATTACTGTATGTACTTCAACCCTTATATCTTCATGTTATCATGCAGTCAAGTTTGCTTATTTGTGTTCATTTGTTCAACTTGAGTAAGTAATGTTAATTAGCACCAGAAGGTTTAATGACAACAGTACCGGAGATGAGTAGAATTCTGTTAACATGACTTAACTTAGGGGAGGATGTAGATCCAGGTGGTGTTTAGTGGCCCCTGGGATTCGTATGTTAGATACGATTGTAACGGATTACTTTCTCTTTAGTTTATCTATGCTACTTTCTCCAAAAAAAAAAAAAAAAGACTAACATGATCTGTCGTTATGTTTGTTTTTGTACAGTCGAGTTGTTAGCAGTCTTGGCACAAGTTTGTCCTAATGAAATTAATATAAAATTAATTTTAGTCGCATTTTCACACATACTATTAGAAGTAGACTTAGAACAATTTGCTAAGAATAGAGCATCAAGTTGCTCACACTTGCATGTACTATGTCTATAATGGAGTGATATATACAAGATGTTTGAGCGTATAATCTATTACTCTTAAGTCACAGTATAACCTGTATACAAAAATGCTTTCAGTATAACTTGAGCATTCACCGAGTAATAGCCTATGTTTAGTCTCAAATTCCGTTTCTCTTAGAACCCTCTACCCCGCTCTCAACAGCTAATATTTCTCTTAGAACCCTATCGGCAGCTAATATTCCTCTTAGAACCCTATCGGCAGCTAATATTTGTGATGGAAAGGCCATTGATGGAACTTGTGTGGTGGCTTCCTGTGCTGGTACTTGGTGTAGTGCGTGATAAACGAGTGAAACCTGGTTTCGTTGGCTGCTGAAAACTTGTCGTGCTTGCAGCACTTGCAGCACCAAGTTTTGTTATGACATCAGATATGTCTGGTCTATCTTCAGCATATTCTTGAACGCAAAGAAGCCCTACATGTATGCAGTTCAATATTTCTGCCTCAAACCCTTGATCAGCAATTACTGGATCAAACATGGAAAAGACATTGTCCTCGCTCCACAGTTTCCACACCTACATATACAATATCATATGACATTAGACAAGATATATGAGAGGGGGGAAAGGAGGAACATGTTAAGGCCATTTCTTTAGGCAGAACTTACGTTTCCTAGAAGGCTCATAGGCTCCTTGTCATACCAATGACTCTTTTTACCAGTTAGTATTTCCAATACTAAGACTCCAAAGCTAAACACGTCTGATTTTTCAGAAAAACGCCCTTCAATTGCATACTCAGGAGGCATGTAACCGCTGCATTCAGTAAATGCAGATTGTTAAACTAAGATATGCAGCCAGTACTTCCCTTGGTGTTTCAGGATCGGATGATTGAGAGCCAAATAAGATTGTATATGAGACACTCACTATGTTCCTACAACCCTTGTGGTATCAGCTTGTCTTTGGTTACCTCCAAGTATTCGCGCCATACCAAAATCTGAAATTTTGGGGTTAAGGTTCTCATCTAGTAGAATATTGCCAGCTTTGAGATCTCTGTGAATAATCTTTAGTCGGGAATCTCGATGAAGGTAAAGAAGGCCGCGGGATATCCCTTCTATGATACTGGAACGTTTCTCCCAGTCAAGGATTCTTTTCTTTTGAGGATCTGGTCAACAATCATTAACGAGAAAGGAGAATCTCTCAACAACTTATGATTATACTCATAATATATGACAAGGTGAAAGTATTCAGGAAAGTTGTGTGTGGTGATTTCTATTAGGGCATGATGAATTGTAAGCTTTTGAAAGATGTTATAGATGTTCATACCGAAAAGAAAAGCATCCAAACTTTTGTTAGGCATGTACTCATAAATCAGCATTCTTTCTTGGCGGTCTACACAGCATCCCAAAAGTCTGACTAGATTCCGATGCTGAAGTTTTGAAATTACCAACACCTCATTCATGAATTCCTCCACCCCTTGTCTAGAGGTTCCTGATAGTCTTTTGATAGCTACTTCACGCTCATCTTCAAGTGTTCCCTGTAGTCAAAACCGATGATTAGGTTCGTAAACAATGCATGAATGTATTGTAATCTGTTTCAGGTAATCTTAATTCATACCCTGTACACGGGACCAAATCCTCCTTCTCCAAGCTTATTACTTTCTTGGAAGTGGTTTGTGGCAACTGCGAGTTTTCCGAACTTAAACAATGGCAGCTCTTCAAATTTGTCAAGGCTTTGATTGCCCTTTAGAAACTCAAACGACATTTTGCTCTTTCCTGCTTATCATTTCCACAGTCATAAATTACTGTTAGCTCTAAGCATATAAACTTCTCAGATATCTTTCCATCCAGTTAGCTATGTACAGGGTTTTTAATTTCAGATGTCACCTTGTTTAATCTTTCTCCTGCATAGGAAGTAGACAATGGCGAGAAGTATGGCAGCCCCTGAAGCTACAGTGACTCCAATAATTATTTTCAGCCTTTTGTTATTACCTGCAAACAAGTATGGGTGTTCTTCATTAGAGTTCTGTTGTATTCTGATAATATAACAATCTCTTCCTCTTTTTTGTTTTTACCTAGCTCTGAATGTGGCAGCCGTAGGTATAAATCCACGCCGTTGGTTGAAAACACCTGTGTGTCGATCAATGTTCCATTCCAAGTCATGCATCCCACACCAGTATTGTATGCATAAGCCAGGCATGAACATTTTTTCAAACACTGGCTTCTGCAAGTGTCTTGATCTAAGCCCTGTAACCAAGTAGTATCTGCTGGCAGTTTCATCTTTGCGAGCCTGAGAAATCCATCCTCTTTGGCACCTACTACCCCACAGAGCAATTGCTTCGTCCGGGTACACCCACTGGTCCAGTTTCCTTTGTTCCACTCTTCCTTATTTTTGGGCTCAAATCCTTTCAGACATTTACAAATTGGAGAACTCAGAGCGTTGCAGCTTCCAAATTCTCCACACTTGCCGTAAACATCACAATGATTGTCCGGGCCCTTCCATAAGACTTTCCAGTCGCCCATAGAATCATCCCAATATCGTTGCCGTGTTGTCCCTAGGTAGTCTAATTCATAGTTTGACAAAGGAAACGCCGGATGTGAATACACTACGGCGATATTGCCTAGACCATCATTCTGAACACTAAAACTTTGGAAATCGGGGAAATTATTGACTTGTATTCCGATGAATAAGTTACCATCCCATGGCCCGCCTCTAAAATACCGGCGACCATTGTCCCAAATAACGAGTTCAGGAAGAGCACTAGCATCAAGGCCAAGAATAAAACTTCCTTGAGAAGGATCTGCTGGGCTTTTCCATGATTGTACTACAGAGTTTTTGCCAGGATCTGTGTGAGAAGTGAAGCTCATCGTTGGCAAAAGAGTGTTACCTGGATGATCAAAACTCTGCCAAATAAGGTTGTTATTGGAACTGATCAGCCGTAAGTTTCCTGACTCTAGAAGTTGAGCCGTGGACAAATTAGTGGCAACCTGTGTGACATTCGACGACCAAAGAATCTGTTTCTGACCATTTAGTACCTGAAGATTTCCATCTTCTGCAATCTGGAATGAACCAGAAGAGTCATTTAATGGGTTGTTCCTGTTTGCAACCCAGACTACACCCATCACAGGAAGCTTATTGTAACAGATACCGACATAACGTTTTGTAGAGTTTGGTGGACTGAAAAATGTCAGTTTGAAAGTACCATTGCTGGAGACTATGGATTCAGGATCTTTGATAATGTCTGTCTTTGTGATGCTGTCTACGGCGGTGCAAATTCTGAAAGTTATGCAAGAAAGAAAGAGAAGTAAACTCAAAGACTTCATTGGTTATTGTTTTCCTCGCTTCTGGTGCTGGGAAAGATGAGCTGATGTTTTATATATCTAACCGTGGATAAATATGATCGGCTATATGTCAATGTATGACCAGCAAAGTTGAGTTGACAAGTTTGAAACTTTCTTTTTCAACTTCAAGATTAAAAAATAAACACACTTAGAATGTTCAAAGTTCAATGATGTGATTTGGATTGGTTCTGATGTAAGATCAAAAGGCTAAACAAAGGTAAGGTATGACTCTTGGGAAGGTTCTCTTGCAGTAATAACTCCCTGGTGCAGTTAGTCTGCAACATCGTTTTTTCCCGAGTCTGCTTTGGTTGCACATCCTGTTCACACAAGTATGCTATTTTCAACATGGCAGTTAAAATGTTCATCTTGTTTTTGGCAACTTTTTGATCACACAAAAGCCCTCCATGCATTTTCCCTGGATGCATAGAGTCATAGACTACAACAATTAGTTGATCTCGTGCTCCCTCTATCCGAATTTGTTTTCAGATCGTCATTTATACGATTGCATTACTATTAGGGTGATGATGTGCCAAACTTGCTAAAATGCACTAAAAGAAAAGATAGATACTTCACTTAGTTGCTACTATTTACCGTAATTGAGGAATCAAGTTAAGAAAACCATATTCGAAATCACTCATCTGAATATAAAGAACGCGATGTTTGAGTTTCCTTAATGCAGAAAATATGCAATCTGGGTGTTGGCCGTGTAACAGAGACACAATTCGTGTTAGATAGATGTTCAGTTAGTATAACCCTGTACCTTGTACACGGGACCAAAACCTCCTTGTCCAAGCTTATTGCTGTCTTGGAAGTTATTTGTAGCAGCTGTAAGTTTAGCAATTGTAAAGACTGGTAGCTCTTCAAATTTATCTAGGCTTCGATTGCTCTCTAAGATTTCGAGCAACGCTCTGTTCCTTTATGGTGATCCACATTCATAAGTTTCTGTTAGCTGTATTCAAGGATTTAAAGATAGCCCTTACGTTCTTATCTATGGGTTTTAAGTTGGAGATGTCACCTTGGTTAGCCTTCCTTCTGTGGTAACAGTTCATTAGAGTAACTAGTGTTGCTGTCCCTGAAACTACTGTTACTCCGATAATTACTTTCAGTTTTCCATTACTACTACCTACAAACAAGAATGATATGTGCATTAGATGTGCTGCAAGATCAGGACCATAAAAGGTAAAAGCAGAAGATTTACCTAGCTCTGAATGTGCCAGCCGAAGGTAAACATCCACGCCACTAGTTGAAAACTTCTGTGTATCCATCAACTCACCACTCCAAATCATACATCCTACACCTGTATCATATGCATAAGCTAAGCACGAACAGTTTGTCAGACACTGGCTTCTGCAATTGTCCTGATCTAAGCCTTGTAACCAATTCATATCTGCTGGCACTTTCATATTTGGGAGCCTAAGAAAGCCGTCCTCTTTGGTACCTTTGATACCACAGTTCAATGAGCTTGTTCGCATACACCCGCTGCTCCAGTTTCCTTTCTTCCACTCCTTCCTGTTTTTTGGCACAAAACCCTTCAAACATGAACAGATTGGAGAGCTCAGAGAGTTGCAGCTTCCAAATTCTCCACACATGCCGTAAAGATCACAATCATTGTCTGGGGTTTGGAATAGGACTGTCCAATTACCAGTAGCATCATCCCAATACTGTTGGCGTAAAATTCCCTGGTAAGTTAATTCATAGTTTGACAAAGGATTCACAGGATGGAAATACACTGAAGTGATATTGCCTTGACCTTCATTCTGAATACTAAGACTTTGGAAGTCAGGGAATTTAACTTGGATTCCGAGGTACATGTTACCGTTCCATTGCCCGCTTCGAAAGTACCTGCGGCCATTGTCCCAAATGTAAAATTCAGGAACAGCACTAGGACCAAAGTCGAGGACAAATCGTCCCTGAGAAGGATCCGAAGGGCTATTCCATGATTGAACTGGGGAATTTCTGCTAGTGTCTTTGTGATGAACGAGACTCATGTGTAGCAAAATAGTGTCTAACGGATGATCAAAACTCTGCCATGTAATGTTATTATTGGAACTGAACAACTGTAAGTTTCCTGAATCGAGAAGTTGAGCCTTGGATACGTTTGTGGATACCTGTGCATATTTGATGATGACCAAAGGATCTTTTTCTGACCGTTTAGTACCTGAAGATTGCCATCTTTGGAAATCTGGAATGAACCGGAGGAGTCAGTTAATGGAGTGTTCCTGTTTGCAACCCAAACTACTTGCATGACAGGAATCCTATTATACCAGATACTGACATAGCGATTTGTCGAGTTTGGTGGACTGAAAAAGGACAGTCTGTAAGTACCATTGCTGGAGACTATTGATTCTGGATCTTTGATGAAGTTTGTGGTTGTAAGACTGTCACTAGCAGCAGAAATCCTTAAATTTACGAAATACAGTAACAGAAATACACACAGAGATGCCATTGGTTTTAGATTCCGCAGACAGCTAGGTTCTTGATAGTTTCTGGTGTTTCAGATTCCTCCACATTTTTATTCATGAAACCTGAATTTTGCCCAATCAAGTCATTGAATCAGCAAATTAAACTTGAATCTTCGAGTAGAATGATGTTGATTCTGATGGGTCACCCAATGGTTCAATTAGCATGTTGTGTGTTTCTCTGTGGTTCAGTTAAGTTAGATGAAAACTTGGAATGGGTCTCTTTTGGTTTGCACTCAAATTGGTGCAATAGTTCTAGTTTGTTTGACTGCAAACTTTTTTTTTGTACTTTTGATAAGTTTTGAAAATTTTCGTGTAATAATATTTAGTTTTTTGTATGGGTCGTCTTAAAAGGAAAATAAGTTCAAGTGAGTCTTGAGGAATCGTTTTTTTCACTAGATCTTTTAGACGAGTATGTTTCGGACTACCATCATCTATTAGGAGAAGAGTGTTGAAATGTTTGTAAGTTTGTGTAGTTTGGCACATTCTTGATCACACAATCTTCTCTGAATGATTGGACTACAAGATTGATGGATTGATTTCCTGATCAGTTAAAAAAAAAAATTCATATTCCCTTCATCTAATTTGTGTCATAAAATGATTAAAAAAAAAAAATTATGTGTCATAAAAAAACGAAATAAAATTATGTGCTTCAATCGACAATTGCACAATTATTGAGTTGACTTTTCCTTGTTTAAGCCCCATTTGATTTTCATTGTTTAACTGTCATTGCAGTTGATCTGGGGTTGATGCATTTTGCTCAACAACCAAGGTTAAACACTAGGCTCTAAATCTGTATATTTTCATTCTGTCTACTTTGTTCGTAGGTTGTACTGATATAGACTTGACCTAAACCTTGAATAACTTTGGTTCATACAAGTACAACCCGTGTGTGAACTGACCCGTAATAGTGTAGGCCTGGTTATAATCGGAATTCAATTCGACCTGATTTAATCTTAGGGCTTCTCTAAAAATCTAATTTCCGGGCAAGGGTAGTATCATCCTTGACCTGAACTTATGGTATACTTGAATAATCGACCCAAGACCAGCTGATCTAAAGTAAACCCGTAGGTGCGGTTTGTTTGTTCTATTTCCTATAAAACATCTGGTCTCTTTGACAGGGATCAGTAAATTACATTTACTAGTATGGTAGGACATGGAAGAAATGGTCGTAGTGGTTTAACCTCGTCTTACAACTGTCGAATTTAATGTCGTTTCCTCAAGTACCATGACATACACGGAGCATGAATAATTACTGAAATGTCCAAAGTCAATGGATCCTAGTTTGTGGTCACACTTCTATGGAATCTATTCATCTAACATGAGTAAATGTCAACGGATACAAACTGTCCTTTTATGGTTTTTCTTGGATAATCATATTAGAACCTGCACAATATAACAGCTATGCAACTTCTGCATTAAAATGTACAACTAAATAATATATTTCTGGACTGATTTTCTACCTCTTTCGTTGTAGTTGCGCCTACTATTTCAGGCACTATAGTTTCCGAAAACACTAATGTTATCAGCCTAGAATTCTTGAGCCTTTTACCCTGTAGGTTGGTTTGCATGTCTTTTGGAGCCGGAAATCAGTAGTTCATTAGTACTACAAACTCGTAGTGTGATTTGATAAAACTTGGTGATGTCTAGTTTTTCCATTGAGTCTGCTGCTAAATGTCTAGGTAAGTTGCTGGTGCAGGAAGTGAAATACTTGGCAGATGTGAGAGATAAGGTTAAAGCGCTCCACAGTGAGCTTGAATGGATGCAGTGTTTTCTGTTAGACGCTGATGGGAAGAAGAACAACAATGCTCTCATCCGCAAATGGGTGTCTGAGATTAGTGATTTAGCTCTTGAAGCTGAAGACCTTATAGAGATTTATATTCTCAAAGTCTCTAGTAAGAGGCAAGACGGGTTTATGAAGGACCTAAAGTGGTTAGCACTCTGTTGGATGGATGCCAGAACACTCCACAAAGTTGGATCTAAAATTGATAGTCTCACTGCTCAAGTCTCGAAACTATCTTCTAGGCTGCATACATATGGTGTCAGGAGCTCCTATGATTTTCAGATATCGCACATGGCCATTACCAGGAAGATGCTGGCAGATCAGAGGCGAACCTATTCTCATGTTGAAGATAAAATCATTGGGCTACAATTCCATGTAGAGGATCTGACAAACAGGTTGCAGAAAGGCTCTCAGAAGATTGTGATTGTTCATGGGATGGGTGGCATTGGGAAGACTACTCTTGCAAGAGAGGTCTTCAGATTCATTGCTTCAAAGGTTTGTCAAAATTGTTACATTCTGACTTGCTTAAGATTATGGTCTTTTTCTCTTTTTTCTGGTCTAGTGTACGACTACACATTTTCACACTATGTTCTATGAAGAATGCTTGCCACAGGACTGTGCTGTGCGCACAGCATGCATAAGCATAAGACAAGGGGGAAATGGTGGGCCACTGGATGAAAACTTCACCACGATTTTCTTCTTGTCTATGCGTTGTGCCATAGAACAATGCAATGTTGGGGCTAGCAAAGCTCATGTTCTATAGCCTATGCTCTATATTGAGAGTGAGCGACTTCATCTCCTTAACTCGATTATGTGAATACCCCTATCATGCTCACCCCAATATTGACAATTGGTAGGTACATGAGTAAATTAAAACCCTTTTTCTTTGTAAATTGAGTTGTTGATACATTGGGTAAACTAGACTATTGTGGTCATGGAAGTACCAAACCAAAGCCGAACCCTAACATACTGGTAAACTTGACTGAACCTCTGATATACAAGCCTATGTTATGGCCACATTTTTCTGGCATGGTATCAAACCAACCCCAAACTCTTACAGTTCTTTTCGTCTGCACTTTCGTAATTACTTTCACCCCTTTTCCTAATTTATATCTAGTTTTCCTACTTTCGTATAACACCAAAAGAAAAAAGTTTCATTATCAGTGAGCTGGCTAGTTTAGCTTGTGTTAATCGTATTCAAAAGACTCAATTGATGGTGTGTATATTTCTTGGCAGGGACATTTTTCAGGTGTCGCGTGGGCATATGTTTCTCAACAACTTGAACTAGGAGATGTTTGTAAGGACATTTTGCATCAGCTTATCCCAGAAAAGGATTTTGAACAAAGAAGAATAATTAGGGAGTCCCAAGTTTCCCTACTGCCAGGGTTGCTTTTTGAAATTCTAAAACAAAGGAATTACCTAGTGATTCTTGATGATCTGTGGACTGTTAGAGACTGGCAATGTCTTCAGCCTGCCTTTCCTTTTCATGACAGCTCTTGCGGCAGCAAACTATTGATCACAACACGCAATCCTCAAATATTTTTAACCCTAGGTGATGTGGTTTTCCCCTGGGAAGCAAAACTTCTAGACGCTGATAAGAGCTGGGAACTTCTGGAGCACAAAGCAGATTTCATAAAAGATGACTTGGGTATGTATCTTCCCTGAAAATTTAGCATTATGGTGTTGCATTGTTGTAGTTTGGTTTTCATATGCTGTATAGACGTTCACTTTACCTTAATTCGTGTCAAATGTCGTAAGGTGCTTGTTTTTGGTTTCAGTTTCTGCTTCAACTAATTGAAATGATTGCTTGAACACAAATAGTAAAAACTTCACTGTTTTTTGGAAAGTATTCGCAGTAACTTATCATGCACGGTTTCAGGCTTTCAGATGTTATATCTCAATGCCCTTGGTTCTCTTATAAGTTAACTAAATTCAAATCTTTGAAATCACCTTGTAGATGCAAAGGAGCGCAGCCTGTGCCAGAAAATACTTAATCACTGCAAAGGCCATCCCTTGGCAATAGTTGCTTTAGGAGGAGTTCTGGCAACGAAGAGATCATTACAGGAATGGGAGTCTGTATCTGAGAATCTTTTAACCCATCTACACGGAGATGAATCATACAGTGGAGTGTATGAAGTATTAGCAATGAGCTATTACGACTTGCCTTACTATCTGAAACCCTGCTTCTTACACATGGGTCATTTTCCTGAAGACTTTCAAATTGGTGTGGAAAGATTATACCATCTTTGGATAGCAGAAGGCGTTGTCTCATTAACCCGAGATCAAGTTGGCCGCAGTAAAACATCACTGGAAGATGATGCTGATAATTACTTGAATCTGCTTGTTCAGAAAGGTATGGTTCAAGTGGCTGATAGAGGTTCAGATGGGAGGGTCACCACATGCAGTCTTCATGATCTTATGCGAGATAAATGTTTAGAGATGACAAAAGAAGAGAACTTTCTTCAAATAGTGGATCTTGACCAGAAACTAGATTCTTCAGATCTCCGCCGTCTGACCATGTATGTTGGTCATGAAGCAGGTCAGTCTGTTCTAAAGGCTTTATTATCAGGGAATGCGCCATCCCTTAGATCACTTCTGTTCATCGCAACACAACCCAGTGAGGAAGAAAGCTGTGGATGGGTTAAAAGTATTTGCAAAAACTTTAAATTGCTTCGATTATTAGATTTTGAAGGCGTACTCCTTAAAGGGACTTTTCCTTCAGAAGTTGGAAACTTAATCTACTTGAGGTATCTGAGCCTGAGGGGAACCCATGTGACTGAATTGCCATCCTCCATCTGCTACCTTAGATCCTTGTTGATCCTTGATTTACGAGTGACTGGTGTCGTGATCAAAGTGCCTAATATCTTGTGGAAGCTGACATCTCTGCGCCATCTGTACTTTCCAATGAGAGAAATGTCACAAGAACCACACGCAGACTCAAGACGGTCAGGGTACGAGATTGAAGACAGCAAGAACTTAATCCTGAACAAGTTGAGCTATTTGGAAAGACTTGACGATGTAGACTTGGACAAAGTGGAGGTGGAAGGCTTAGTAGAACTAAAGAGTATGAGGAAATTCTCAGCAAGATATGCTTCTAACAAGGAAAGCTTAGTGCCCTTTCTACAATCGACAAACATCAAGGACTTGAAGCTTAACATAAGCGCTCGCATAGTAAGTGATGATCCCATGATACTATCAGCTTGCACTTCCTTGCATATTTTACATATTGATGCACCTAGGAATCCATCAATTGTTTTACCCATGAACGTCGGTATGTACCCTTATAATTTAGTCGAGCTGGGGTTCTGGTATTGCCAATTTCCGAAGGACCCTATGCCTATTCTTGAGAACCTTCCAAAGCTTAGAAACCTGCAGTTGCGTATCTGCTACAATGGATCGGGATTGAGTTGCTCTCGTAATGCATTTCCTGAGGTCACTCATTTAGCCTTGGATGGCTTGTTTTACGTAAAGAAGTGGCGTGTACAAAATGGAGGTTTTCCGAAATTGCAGAAGTTGGATCTGTACAATTGTCCAATTGACAGGATTCCTGATGTTCTCCCACCAAATATTGAAGTATTTTGTTTCCCTTCTGATCAATGGTTGGTAGATCAATTTCGTCAGTCTGATCTGAATGTACCTATTAGCTCTGCCTAGATAAACTTTAAACCTCTTTCAAATTACATGACGAGGATTCTGTTGGAGAAGGTAAACAATTTATTTGGACGGAGCGAGCAGTTGGTCCTGAAAAAGGTAAAGAACTCATTTGGACGGAAGGAGTAGTTTGTTTGATCCCTGGGTATAGTATTGTTGATGGCTTGATGCACAAGCTATTTTTCTAAGGTTTGCAATTTGTTTCAGGAAACTACTTGGCTCTCAAGTAGGAATCATAAGATGCTTACTTCTGGTTATTATTACAAGTGTTTGTATGTATTTAGTTTTTGACAGATTTTGTTGAACAAAAACTCAGAAAATGTGAATGATTTTCACACCTACTTTCTCTTACATTTAAGCTTAGCTTTATTTAGTGGACTATAAGTCTATAACTTATTGTTTGTGAGAATTTAGTGGCTCTACAAGTAGGGTGAATCATATCCTTTGTTCACTGTTCGGACTTAACTCCTGTTTCTTCAGATCTTTTACGTTTGGTTTGAATTCTTCATACATTCAAGCCAAATGTGAAATATTTGGTGAAACCGAAGGATTAGTGATGAGTAAGTTCCCTGTCTTTGTTCTACTACACATCTTATGGTTAAAGTTTAAGTTGTTCGACTTAACCCCTGCTGATGCTCTGTTTTGTTTGAGATTGCAGTGGTTATATGTCTCCAGAGTAGCAATCGAATGGCATTTTCCCGAAAAAGTTCAGATTTATTCGGTTTTGGGGTGCTCAGGTGGTGCTACCAGAGAGTAGTAAGCGAGTGGCATGTAAGCATCTCTACATAGATACTGTAGTAATTTTCTGAACCATTCAAAATTTCAAATGCTCATAGACCGAGTATTTCTTGGAGCTTGTTGCGAAAAATATAATGTGGTCACTATTTAAGGCTAACATTAGTTAGGAGTAAAATTATTCGACATCATTTCACTTTTGTGATCGAACTTGTTCACTAATGTTATTGAAATGCAGTGATTATGAAACATACGTCTCGTCTCTCGTGAGATAAATCGTTAACCAAGTAGGACTTATCACAAAGACGAAACAGTCGCAGTGAACTAACCTCTTTACAGTTGCGAGTTTAATGTTGCATTTGGTACCTTTCCATTTTAATTAATGCATTTGCTGCAAAAGTAGCTGTAGATGAAGTTACGTGAGGAGCAACAATGATCTCTCAAAAGTCAAAGTCAAAGTCAATGGATAAAAATTATGAGTCACTCTTCTTTTGAACCTCATATTTGTGCGATCGAGTCAAAAGTTATGTATAGATTTTTGTTGTGGACAATGATAGGATTTATGTCTAGTTTGTGCCCTATCATGCATGCCTCTTGATTTGTTAATGCATTTACTTTCTGTAGGTTCACGTTATAATCTGAAATTGACCTGATTCGAAGAGGCCCGTTATGAACAGTTGAATACGATTCAAATGACTAGTTTATTAGGCTTCCGGTTTGCCCTGTATGGAGGTTTTGACTAGACCCCATCATTTTGCGTCAAAATTGTCGATTCCCTTATATGTACAGCATGGCTGTATAGTGCTACATGTAACATTTCTCGACAAATAAAGACAAACGTTTTGGGAGAGGGGTGGTAGCTGAGCACACCACTTCACCACCAGTATGTCTAATTATGGCATACTGTTTGGTTTACAGTGAGTGTATTGATTTCTGTTGTGTTGAAAAATCAGCAACGAACTTTGCTTTAAATTCTAAACCCTCAATTTGTTCAAGTTGCTGTACTTTATGCTTATTTGTCGAATGTCTTTCTGTGGCTCTGATTTGGTGAATCCTACTACTTTTTTTCCTGATTTTTGCAAAATGTAGCATCTGTGCAAATTTACCATCAAACTTCAGAACAAAATGCTGCATTTTTCGGGACTGATTTTCTGCCTCCTTTGTTGTTGTAGTGCTGTTTTTTGCACTACTACTTCAGACACCATTACAAGCTCTAACTTCCTGAAAGACTCTCAAACTTTAATCTCCAAAAACAATGTCTTCAGCTTAGGATTTTTCAGCCCCATCAACTCCTCGAGTCGCTATGTTGGTATCTGGTATAACAAGCCTTCTACTGCTGCTTCTGAAATGAACATCATTTGGATAGCTAATCGAGACGTTCCGATAAATGACAGGAAAGGTCAGTTACAGGTGTCTGATAATGCAAAGAGCCTGACTGTTTTGAATGGGCAGAAGAAGGTTATCTGGTCTTCTGGTACACTGTCGAAAAATGTTTCAACTGTCCAACTTCTTGATTCAGGAAACCTGGTTATTTTCAGCATGACTGGTGTAACATTGTGGCAGAGTTTTGATCATCCTATTAACTCTGTCTTACCCAACATGAAAATTACAGCAACTCCTGCAACGATGAAGCGAGTCCTGCAGTCTTGGAGCAGTCCTTCTGATCCTTCCATTGGAAGATTTTCGATTGGTACTGATTCTTTGTTGCTTCCACAGCTGATTATTTGGGATGGTGATCGACCCTACTGGCGAAGCGGTCCATGGAGCGGAAACATCTTCATTGGTATAGAATATAACAAGGATTTTACCAACACTGGATGGCGATTTAACTATGAGGGCCAAGGCAGGGTTTCAATGATGTATACCTATCCAAATGCGACTCTTCTGTCATTCTATGAGTTAGATTATCAGGGAACTAATACTCAGAGATTCTGGGATGAAAATAAGGGAAGTTGGGATGTTCTGTGGCAGGCTCCGGAGTCAGAATGTTCTGTATATGGTAAGTGTGGAGAGTTCGGATATGGGACTTGTATGTCACGCAAGTCGCCCATTTGTCAATGCTTGAAGGGATTTGTTCCAAGCAATAAAGTGGAATGGAATAAAGGGAATTGGAACCAAGGCTGTGTCCGAAGGACGCCTTTGGAATGTCGAAATGATGGTTTCTTAAAGCTAAGCTCGGTTAAGGTGCCGGATCATGCTGTGGTGGAGTTAGGATATGTTGAAGATCAGTGCAGGGAGACATGTCTAACGAACTGTTCTTGCTTAGCTTATTCTTATTACTCAGGTATAGGATGTATGCTATGGAATACAAGCTTGATTGACATTGCTGTGTTGTCTGGTGGTGGTGCTGCTGATCTTTACCTCCGTTTGGCAGACTCTGAACTAGGTAAAAAAACACATCCCCTCTTTTTACTGATCATATCGTGATTTAACAGATTGGTTTAGGTCTCGAGTCTTGTCTGCTGTACATGCAAATTCTTTGCTTCCTTGCCTCAGATTGAGTACATTTTTTACCACTCATGTAAAGTTTGCTAATGTCAACCTTTTGCGCATTCATCATTCTGATTGTAGGGGACAGGAAGAAGGTGAACGTAATAATTGCAGCAGCAGGTGCTGCAGCTGTAACTTGTATTGCAGCAACTGTGTTCATATGTGTCATCTGGAAACAGAGGATTCTACGAAGAGGTAAGGTGTCTATCTGTATCTATCGTCTATACCTCCTTTGTTTGAAAGATATCGATTCTCAATGCCAGAACTCAAAAATACGTCTTGGAGCTCAGGACACAGAGAAATGTTTTTGTGAACTGTTTCTTAGGGGAAACCTAGTACAGCACAACAAGATGCATCAACATATTTTTAAAAAGTTCAATTCATATATAGCTTGAATGTATCTGTTAACGATTGTTGAATGTTCAAAACTTAACACATAATTGTGAAATGAACAGCAAAAAGGAGCAAAACCCTCTTGGAAATCTTAGAGGGCAGTCATGGTCTTGATAAATTTGAAGATTTGTCATTGTTTCGATTTGGGAAACTTGCAGCTGCTACAAACAACTTCCAAGAATCTAATAAGCTTGGACTAGGAGGTTTCGGACCTGTGTACAGGGTATGTGACTATGTTCACGCTTCACCATCAAAATTTTGTTTGCACAACATCTAGGTGAACATAATTGTCTTCTGAATTACAGGGATTACTAGAAGACGGACAGGAAGTAGCTGTCAAAAGACTATCAGGAACCTCTACACAAGGGGTAGAAGAGTTCATGAACGAGGTGCTCGTGATTTCTAAGCTCCAGCATCGAAATCTTGTCAAACTTTTAGGCTGCTGTGTAGAACGCCAAGAAAGAATGCTGATTTATGAGTACATGCCCAACAAAAGCTTGGATGCGTTTCTTTTTGGTCTCTATCATACTCGAAAGTCTTTTCATTGCTTGATCTTATGAAATTCTTGTTTCCTTAGTATAATAGAACTGATAACTTTCCTGAATATCTGTCAGACTCTAAGAAGAAAGAAATCCTTGATTGGAAGAAACGTTGCAGTATCATCGATGGCATATCTCGAGGCCTTCTGTACCTTCATAGAGATTCTCGACTGAAGATCATTCACAGAGATCTCAAAGCTAGCAACATTTTACTTGACGAGAACCTGAATCCCAAAATTTCAGATTTTGGCATGGCGCGGATTTTTCAAGGTGATCAAAGGCAAGCTGATACCAGAAGGGTCGTAGGAACTTAGTAAGTTGTACGTTTCCTTCTTCAAAATCATCCTGTATCTCTTCTCTATCTTACATTTATGTCTGCTATTACTTGATGTAGCGGCTACATGCCTCCTGAGTATGCAATTGAAGGGCGTTTCTCTGAAAAATCAGATGTCTTTAGCTTTGGAGTGTTACTGTTGGAGATCCTAACAGGTAAAAAGACTCAATGGTACGATGAGGAGTCCGTAAGCCTTCTAGGATACGTAAGTTGACTAAGTTCTGTCTCGAAAAAAATGGCATTCCCTCTTCACTTTCGTCCTGCATACATCAGTATTTACTGTCATTTTGGTGTCATCTGTGTAGGTGTGGAAACACTGGAGTCAGGACAATGTCTTTCCTTTGATTGATCCGGTAATTTCTGATCAAGGTTTTGAAGACGAGATATTGAAATCCTTGCATCTAGGCCTGCTTTGCGTCCAAGAATATGCTGGAGATAGGCCAGACATATCTGCTGTCATCTCAATGCTTAGTGCTGAAACTGCTGCCAATTTTCGACAGCCAAAGCCACCTGGTTTCACACGGCTTTTGAGCGTCACAGAGATTTCTGCTTCACAGAAACAGCGCAAAGGATCAATGAATGGTCTTTCGATTACAGATATTAGCTGTCGATAGGGTAAAGGGTTCCGCGACTAGACATTCATGAGTCAGGACTCAGGATCCTCCTCTGTTTACCAATGACAGTTTCGATATGCTTAGTTATAGGCTTTGGTATCTCCGCTGTTATCATTTACGTTTGACCTCATTTAAGGGGTTTCGATAGGTATATATATAAACTAAAATGTGACTTTGATTGTCCTTATTTCTAGACTATTGTGTGTAACACTCCATCTTATTCATGATATTCTGTTTTCTGCCTGTCAGATTCATGAACAGTTCACAATCTACACTAGAAATAACGGTGACAGGAAGTCGTACAGCTCTACAAAGGACTAGAATCGACAAATGGCTGAATCTCAGTAAATTAGACTGTCATAATTTACTTGTTCCTTGTCAAATGACTCCATATGAACAAGCTACAGATAAAAAAGTAAGTTTGGTAGTCAAACTATGGGATTGTTTTTGGTTTAATGGGAGCCACAAGAACGATATTATATATATATATGCAGACGTTAAGCTCTTACCAACAAAATTGGCTGACATATGTACTAAGTAAACGGTTGTCCGAGTCAAGAGTCTATGTTCCATCGTTCTAAGTAGGTAACGAGATTATAAGTTAGCAAAGCATATGTGATGCAGACAAATGGCTAATCACACTGTATGTTGTAGCTTACCTATCATTAACATGTACTTATTTCCTCTAATTATCACTTGTTTTTGCTTAAATTTGGTCTTAGCAACAACTAATATTTCTACCACTCAATTTCTTAGAGACCATGAAACATTTAATTCAAGTAATAGTGCCTTCAAGATTGGTTTTTTCAGCACAATCAACTCAACGAATCGCTATCTCGGAATTTGGTACGGAGTATAATACAAATGATAAAGAGTCTAAGAGATTGGAAATCATATGGGTTGCAAACAGAGATAAGCCAACCAATGACACTTCTGGTGTGCTCAAGATATCGAAAGATGGAGATTGTTGAATTTTTTTAGAGGGAAGGAGAGTAAACATGGAGAAGTATTTTCTGTTAACACTTTCTCATTTATTTTCATAACCACTTCAACCTTATATAGGTAGTACAACATATAAACTCAACAATAACAAAACCCTAAACTCTAGGAACTACTACCAATTCTCACGTATGCCATATCCCACTAATAATTCAACAACTAATTTGACTCACTAATTATTAAGGATACACTAACTAAAACTTAGGAATAATAACACTTAACATTGACTAATTATTTTGGATCATAAATCCAACACACCCCCTTGATCCAAAATCTCGGGAGCAATCTTCATCATTCACACGTTAAGCCGAAACACATCGTCACGTCCTTTGCCGCAACACGAACATACTAACACTTGAATCGTTGATTTCGCCTTCGGATCTTGATCAATCCTCGGGTTTTGCACACCCGTCTTCTCACTTGGACTCTTGGCTAAGAACGAATTAATTCTACTTTTCGTGTTTGGTCTCTTGGCTCAGGATTGCACCTAGCGCTCTGATACCATATTGATTTTATATGTGAAAAATGAAAAGATAGACATGGCACACAAAACACTCTTCTCATTAATTTAGGAAATCAGGAAACACCTTATATAAGGCAGTACATTGACTAAGAAAGCTGAAAAATAGCAACTGATAATCTAGAGTAGCAAATTCCACGGCATGCACTAGCATATCTAAGATTTTATTAACAACTTTGACCAACTTAAAATCCTAAAAATTAAGGAAACTTTGGAGCAAGTCCAACACTCCCCCTTGCTTCAAAGTGTTAGTATGTTCGTGTTGCGGCAAAGGACGTGACGATGTGTTTCGGCTTAACGTGTGAATGATGATCTGAAGATTGCTCCCGAGATTTTGGATCAAGAGGGTGTGTTGGATTTATGATCCAAAATAATTAGTCAATGTTAAGTTTTATTATTCCTAAGTTTTAGTTAGTGTATCCCTGATCATTAGTGAGTCAAACTAAGAGTGGGATATGTTAGTCATACGTGGGAGAGTACGTAGGATATGTTAGTTGTGCTAAGTAGTTGCATCAAATTAGGAGTGGAGAATAACGTGCAAATAGCTAGTGGTTTGTTGTTGTTTTTTGTATGCCTATTTAAGGGCTTATCGTTAAGAGATTAATTGAGTTAGTTTCACAGTATCAGACTACTCTATGTTTACTCTCCTCCCTCTAAAAAATTCAGGGAAATGACTGAGACGGACCTAAAAGGAAAAGGGTAAGGAATGACCGGGACGGAGGGAGTAAGTTTATAAATTTTAGAGCATGTTCGGTGTCGTATTCAGTTTCGGTGTTCTGTTTTTATGAAAACCAAAGTCCCGTTTTTGAAAGCCAGAAAAAGTGGTTTTCATTTTTCAGTGGTCAGTTCTCATTTTCTTTATGACTATTATGGAACGCAAATACTATCGTACCCCGGGGGTACCAAGGCCGCCTCCTGAAAAATCCAGCTATTTTTTACAAGCCCAGTCCATTTGTGAAAGGCCCAATTTAAAAACAATACAAATCAGAAATCTGTACATACAAAATTAAAAACTCAACCACCATTTTCTCTCTCTTCCCCATCACCCTCCCCGACCCACCCCAGCCCCGCCACTACACCGCCGACCCCAACCCTGGCGACTTCATCGGCCGGATGTCCCTACGCCGGCGTCCATCGCCCTAGCATCCACCATCGGGAATCAAGGGGGGACGGAAAATCAAATGAAATTGAAAAAAAGAAGAAGCTGGGGAATAGCGA
>JBBYHQ010000013.1:1837915-1854602 GCA_038382645.1 Spergularia azorica
CATAGAGTAGTAGTTTCAAACTCAGGGACACCATGTGCAAAACGTCAAAACTCAGGGACACCATGTGCATTTGCCGATTTAAATAATGTATTATCGATAGCAAAATTGTAAATTAAACTCCCTCCATTTTAGTCATTTGTTTAAGTTGAGTCGGGTTTTAGGATGGGAACCCAGGCCCACCGTATCCAAATGAATGAAATGAACGGAGTAAGTTGACTCAGCCAACTTAAGTTTTGCACTACAGATGTCCTAAAAGTTCCCGGGCAACATGTTATTTCTTAGTCGATATAACTACTCAGAGACCTTCATAAATCATGACGTGTCGTTTGTCCTAATAAATTTTGGACATTCTAAGTCGTTTTTATTGCGCCTAGTCAAAACTATCTCGTTCTTTTTAAAACTAGGGTAAAAACCCTAGATTTTAAGGGTGACATATCCTTTTTAGGAAGACTATACACACAAGTGCCCCCCAAAGAAAGCGCAGCCGACTCACTTGTCTCTCCCAAAAAAACCCAACAAAAAGAAAATGGCGGGGAAAACAAGCAGCAAGAAGAAGCAAAGGAGGGCAAAGTTAGCAGAAAGAAATGCAACAGCAGAGGAGAAACTTGATGAAGAAGCTTCTTTTACAACACCTGATGAAGAAGAAGATGATGATTCCGGGGTCATCAAGGGTTCGATAAAGCTAGCAGAAAGAAGAAAGGCATCATCATCATCTGCAGAAGTTACGATGAGTATAAGAGAAGTTTCTCATGAAGAGGCCGCCGAAATCATGAAGAGTGCGATCAAACTTCCTGAACAAGAGTTCTACAAGAATATGAATGACGAGCTCAACGCCGTCCCTGAAATCGGCAACGCATTTGATGGGATTCTCAGGAACATGATTCGTATCACTACTCAGAGCTGGAACGGTCGCTTTGGGGCTCTTCCTTGCTTGCGCGGCAAGAACCTTGCTTGGCTTCAGGTTCACGATTCTCTCTTCTGCTCTCCTCATGCTCAGCTTGTTTTATGTTTTTTCAAGTGTATG
Organism: Spergularia azorica; assembly: GCA_038382645.1. Taxonomy (NCBI): domain Eukaryota; kingdom Viridiplantae; phylum Streptophyta; class Magnoliopsida; order Caryophyllales; family Caryophyllaceae; genus Spergularia; species Spergularia azorica. Next base: position 1,838,940 of record JBBYHQ010000013.1, read on the forward strand.
ATTTGCAAATTGTATGCTGCATTTGAAAGATCTGTGCTTTTTTATTATTATTATTATTTTGTTTTTGTTTTTGTTATATTACCCTGTTTCTCTGTTTTACATACTCAAAAGTGTTTGGTTTGTCGTTTCAAAAAAAAAAAAAAAAATGTTTGGTTTGTAAATAATCTTGGTTTTAAGATGGGTCTTTTTAGAAAGAATGAAAAACCCTAGCAAAAACAAGAATTAGTTGTTAATTTGTAAATAATCTTGGTTTTAAGATATGGGTTAGTGGAAAAAGTTTGAGTTTTTCGGGTTGTGGTTGTGGTTGTGTTCTTTCGAGAATGGGATCCGGGAAATATTTCGTTTCGAGCACCGATTCTGCCAATGATTGGGTTTTGTTTGTTTGGTAAGAAGATTGGATGAACAAATAGGGTTTTCCTAATTTTCTCAGATGATTAGGGTCTAAATTAACATGAGGATTGTGAGAGATTGTATTATTAAATCATGGGTTTTGTAACACTCTTGATTTTTATATTGGTCCCAATTCTGGTAGCTTCTATTGGAAGATATATGCAGATGTGGTAGCAGTCTTTCATACATAGAATGTTTGTTCATGGCCTATTTCTATATACTTCTTATATGTTCCTGAATCTATAGAACAAAACTTGACTGTGTTTGGCGAATTTTGTAGCTACTGCTGGTTGATCAACAAAAGACTGCTCAAGTGAAGCTGTATGCACTTGGCTCAAGAGTAGCTATGGCTAAAGATGATTCAGATGTTGTTGAACGCTCAAGGAAGCTGTTCCAAGGTTTCAGAATGTTTTTCAGTTTTTGACTGGATACTTACTTATCTTGTCTGAGACTTACATTTCAATTTAATTTGTTGACTGTAGATGCTGCACCAGTCTTCATGAACCACTATGGTCTCTGGGTCTTTTCTCGCTCACTGGTGAGTTTTGTTATAGTATGTCTTAGCCAAACAGCATTCGGCCTACATACTAAGTTTCTCCTGCGTTTGTTGTTAGTAGAAGCTCGTTGTCGATTGAACGTAGGCAAAACATTTAGATTATTAGCCTTTACGTATGACACACACAACTTGGATATCAACTTCTGAACGTGGTTCACTAAGTTGCATTTTCTAATCTCTTTCTGTTAGTTTGATACGCGCTGGTGATTGTGACTATCACATGGTATCGTTTTTTTTTTTTTTTTTTGTTATATTATATATTTATATTAGGATGTTATTGATCAGTATACAAGTTTTTAATGGTATCTATGTACACTAGATGAAGATGATTTCTCAATAAACAAAGTGAAAAAGCTTTATCCTTCATGACTACTGGGTTTTATTATTGTTACTTACCTCAATACCTTGATGGTGAGAAACATGACAACTTAATTCTGTCTTCGTTTCTTTAAAGGTGCGCAAGGGATATAGTGGTGTGCTTGATCAAGATGCTTTCGACTTTGCATCATATGATCCTCTGAGAAACCTTGAAGAACTCCCTATGGACCCTTCGGCTGGCATTCGTTGTGCTGAGGTACCATTGAAGTCTTTACTTATTTCTATGAGTTGCATCGATATATATAAGTTTAACGATCAATGGACTGGTTTATACATGGAGCACTTATTTACTGAATTACTTAATGTTGTCTTCGTGAACTGTCAGGCTACTCTACATGTTTATGCAATTATGCTATAACCTAATGACTGTTTTGCTGATGACCTTAGATGTCCATTATAATCACTAACTCTTAATGAAAATAATGAACTTTTCAAATTTGCCATTAACAATAATAATGTACTTTTGTATAGGGCCTAATAATTTAAATGTTTAGTGTATCGTCTACTTTCATGACTTTAGCTAGTAGTATCCAACTGCTTTATGGTTGACTAGGGCCTGATATCTCCCCAAGCATAGAGGGGCTCTCTGCTTGAGTCATATCTAAGCATTTGAACAAAGAAAAAGGCATCTATGAGTTGAACAGAGCATCTAAAAATAGGAACTAGAAGTTTAGAAAGACAAGCTATAAAAGACAGGAGCTACGATATGGATCAATAGACAATCCCTTTTCCTTTAATTGTTCTCTTGCTATAGTTCTTATGGTTGACCGTCTAAGGAACAGCAATTATCGTCTTTTTTTTTTTTTTTTTCAAGAGGTATTTATCTTATACTAGATTTAGTCCCCACTTGCATTTTGTGAAATTTGTATGATGGTGTCGTTAAATGTGGATTTGATTTGGGATGTTATTCTGGAGTAGAAACTCCCAATGTTCGAGCTATGATATTTGGGGGCTCCGTAGACTTCAAGGGAATTATGGATGGTCTGTCCGCATGAATTCATGAGAAACCCATTGTTCTCAGTGTGACTGACCTGAATTTATACCTTACTCAGTTTGACAGTACCTGCTGGAACTTCCATTGTGATGGCGTTTACTATCATAATATGTTGATTTAAAGATGCTAGAAAAGGGATTAATATGTGGTATTTACAATAGCTCTAAGAAGTATCTATACTGCACGGAGATTTTCTTGACCTTACATCCAAATGCTTGCCCTCTGCAGTTCTGTAGCTGGCCTATGCCTATGTAATTGTAGCAACTTAGCATATCGTGTGTCCAATGGAGACTGCATGGCATTCAATGTCTAACATGAATTCTGTGTTGTAAAATTTTCATCCTTCATCTGTGTTGCTCCTGTGGTTGCTAAGAAGTACTCCGTATCAAGTTTGTTGGGGCTTCGATAATATTGTCCTAGAATCCTTGCCTGTGAATCTGTGATACATTCATTGAGAAGATAAACTGCAGGTACCCTACCATTAAAATGCGTAATTTCTTTTTTCCTTGCAACCACTAAAATTAGTTTACTTTGAGGATGTATAGTAGTACTGCATACTCCATAGATCAGAGCACTGTCATGAGTTTTTTCCAAGTAATTTAGAATAGGCCTTTCCCTCTTCTCAAATCCTACACTTTCCTCTATTCACTCTTTCTGAGTTATATCGTGTTGGCATCAGGGTTTAATTTGACTAGCTTAGGCAAGACAGCAAGTTCTGATCAGAACGTTTCGCTCTACTTACTCAATTGTGGCCTGGTAGTTGGAGGTGTAGTTCTGTTCCGACAATGAACTTTTCTTCAAAACCACACTTTCAATTGTTAAATTCTTGGTAGGACTAACATTTGATGAGCAGGCAGATTGGCAAACATCTCGTGTGGCTTCTTTTAATACTTGCTGACAGGAATTATGTCTTTCCTGTCTTCAGATTTCCTGTTCTTTGCTGTTGATGGGGATATCCCAGGTGATCTTTGCAGCCGCGAAGCAGTACTGGAGTTTCTGGAGGGGCTTAACACTAAGAAAGGAGCTCGCAAAATACATGTAACGTTCCTTTCTTCTTCATGCATTGTTTCATCTCGTGGCTTGTACCAACAGAATCCGTGCAATGCCAGGTGATGACATTGGTGTTTTTTTATTGCAGGGTTTCTATGTGGTCGCCGGAAGTGTGGTATCTAAAACTGATAAGCTGAGAGAACTGAAAGGAGAGCATGTTGCTGTGTATGAAAGAGATCTGCCAAGTACCTAGAAAACTTGTTGAGCCCTCATATTTGGTATAAGTCGTAGGAAGATCAGAAGTAATTAGTCCCGACTCCCCGTAAACATATCATATCAATTATGATGTTTTCGCAGATCATGTCCGATGAGATATGAGTGCAGAATGTTTTCTTTTGATCATGGCGAATTCTTGAAAAACTACTAGTCCATGTATATGGTCCTTGACTCCTTAGCTTGCTTATGATCTTAAGTTCTATCCTTGTACTCTATGTGATTGCTCATTTGCTCATACACTTTATCAAGTACTATCTAGTATCTAGGTCCTGATTTGCTTAAGAAGATTAACGATTGATGGTTTGAGACTGTTAAACGATTAAGAGGGTCTCATCGAAACTTTGATGATCACCGGAACAGAAAGTCCGTGGTGTCGCGTTACTGGTTGTACACTTGTACCTGGTGTGCCATGGTTAGGCTCCATATAAGTTGAGCTCTCATTCTCTAATTCTAGCTCACTGTTCATATATCGGTCATTTACTCTCATTCTTTACGGAGTAGTAGTTTATGTTTTGATCAAGTTACACGTTGGTAGTTTATTGTCGTGCATCATTTTTCTTTGTCATTTATTAAATTTCGATCCATGGAAAACATAGTGATGGTACATAGTTAAGAATGGAAGGTGTAAACGTGTAATGTACCTTGATGAATCGTGATGTATCAACTTATCGAGTTATCATACGTCCTAATAATAATAGTATCATTTCATTTTTCTTCAAAAATATTTCGTACCTTCTAAAACTAGGGTAAAAACCCTAAATTTTAAGGGTGACATATCGTTTTTAGGAAGACCATCTACACAAAAGGCCAAAAAAAGGAGACCATATATAACATTATCAATTTGGATGTTGTCAAAAAAATATATATATGAATAACATTATCACATAACCACAAGCGTTCATAAATTAAGATTGGCCGATGTAATATACATTCATGAATCATGGCCTATCGTTTGTCCTAATAAATCTTGGTCATTCCAAATCATTTTTATCGCGTATTTTAAAACCTACCTCGTACCTTTTAAAATTATGGTAGAAACCCTAAATTTTAAGGGTGACATATCCTTTTTTAGGAAGACCATCTACACAAGTGCCCCCAAATAAAAAGAGCAGCCGACTCAATTGCCTCTCGTCATTCCTCGAATTTCAATAAGGCATCGGGCAAAGAGTATAGCTCGACTTAGCAAACTTGTCAAGTGTGAGTTTTGTACCATAAACGCCCTAGAAGTTTATGGGTGACATGCCCTTTATTAGGAAGACCATATATATGTAGCATTATCACACAACACATTTGTACAAACGTTCATAAATTAAAATTGGCCGGTGTAATATAACGTTATGAATAATAATGTATCGTTTGTCCTAGTAAATCTTTGTCGTTCCAAGTCATATTAACACGTTTTATCAAAACTACATCTTTCCTTTTAAAATTAGAGTAGAAACCCTAGATTTTAAGGGTGACATATCCTTTTTAGGAATACGATCTACACAAGTGTGCCCCAAATAAAAGAGCAGCCGACTCAATTGCCTCTCACAAACCCAACCAAAAAAAAAATGGCGGGGAAAATAAGCAGCAAGAAGGAGCAAAGAAGGGTAAAGTTAGCAGAAAAAAATGAATCAGCACAGGAGAAACTTGATGAAGAAGCTTCTTTCACAACACACACTACTACCACCTGATTATGATGAAGATGATGATGATGATTCCGGGCTCATCAAGGTTTCGATAAAGCTTCCTGCAGAAGAATTCTACAAGAAGATGAATGAAGATATGAACAAGAGCCCCCAAATGGGCAAAGCATTTGATGTGATGCTCAGGAACATGATTCGTCTCACTACTGAGAGCTGGAACCGTCGCTTGGCTTCAGGTTTACGATTCTCTCTCCTCAATCTCACCTTGTTTTATGTTTTTTCAAGTGTATGATTTCATTGATTTGCAACTTATATGCTGCATTTGAAAGATTTGTGGTTTTTTCTTCTTCTTGTATTACCCTGTTTCTCTGTTTTACATATTAGAAAGAGAGAAAAAAAACCAAACAAAAACAAGAATTGGTTGTTAATTTGTAAATGATCTTGGTTTTAAGATATGGGTTTGTGGAAAAAGTTTGAGTTTTTCTGTGGGTTGTTGTTGTTTTTGTTGTTGTTGTTGTTGTTGTTGTTGTTGTTGTTGTTGTGGTGGTGGTGGTGGTGGTGGTGGTGGTGGTGTTGTGTTCTTGCGAGAATGGGTTCCGCAAAGTATTTCGTTTCGAACATCGAATCTGCCAATGATTGGGTTTAGTTTGTTTGGTAATAATTGGGTTAAACAATTAGGGTTTTCCTCATTTTTATCAGATGATTAGGGTCTAAATTAAACATGGGGATTGTAAGGAATTGTATTATTAAATCATATCATGGGTTTTGTTACACTTTTTGATTTTATAAATGGGTGCCTAGATAAGGTCTAGGTTAATGTGTTTGTCCAAATTCTGGTGGCTTCTATTGGAAGATATATGTGGTAGCAGTCTTTCATACATAGAATGTTTGTTCCTGAAATTATAGAAGAAAACTTGACTTGGGATTTGCGAAATTTGTAGCTCCTGCTGGTTGATCAGCAAAAGACTGCTCAACTGAAGCTCTATGCACTCGGCTCAAGAGTAGCTCTGGCTAAAGACGATTCAGATGTTGTTGAACGCTCACGGAGAATGTTCAAAGGTTTCAGATTGCTTTTTAGTTTTTGACTGGATACTTTACTTATCTTGTTTGAGATTTACATTTCGATTTGTTGACTGTAGATGCTGCACCAGTCTTCATGAACCATTATGGTCTCTGGATCTTTTCTCGCTCACTGGTGAGTTTTGTTATAGTATGTCTAGCAAACATCATTCCGCCTACATACTAAGTTTCTCCTGCGTTTGTTGTTATTAGAAGCTTGTGGTCGATGTGAAAGTAGCCAAAACAATTAGATTAGCTTTTTAGCTATGACACATAACTTGGACATGTGTAGAAATAGCCATATTCTGATGAGCTTCTGTTTTTTATGAACTTATGAATGAGGTTCACTAAGTTGCAATGTTGCATTATCTAATCTTTTTCTGTTCGGATTGATACGTGCTGGTCTTTGTGATTATCTATTATCTCGTGGTATCATTTTTTGTTTGTACTATAATAGGTTGTTAATGATGAGTATACAAGTTTTAATGCTATTAAGGTACACTAGATGAAGATGATTACTCTATAAACAAAGCTTGATCCTTCATGGCTACTGGGTTTTATTATTGTTACTTACCTTGATGGAGTGAAACATGACATCTTATTTTTTCTTTTCTTTAAGGTGCGCAAGGGATATAATGGTGTGATTGATCAAGATGCTCACGACTTTGCATTATACGATCCTCTGGGAAACCTTAAAGAAATCCCTATGGACCCTTCGGCTGGCATTCGTTGTGCTGAGGTACATTGAAGTCTTTACTTATTTCTATGTGTAGCACTGACATATATAAGATTATCGATCAAATGATATATATGGTTTAAAATGGAGCACTTATTTACTGAATTAGTTAATGTTGTCTGCATGAACTGCCAGGCTACTCTGCATTTTTATGCTATAACCTAATGACTGTTGTGCTGAATCTACTGATGACATTAGATGTCCATCATAATCACTACTGTAATTCTCAATGAAAAGAATGAACTTTTCAAACTTGCCATTAACAATAATATTGTGATTTTGTATAAGGCCTAATAATATAAATGTTTAGTGTATCGTCTACTTTCATGACTTTGGCTAGTAGTATCCAATTTACTGCTCTATGATTGACTAGGGGCTGGTACATCCCCAAGCTTAGAGGGGTTCTCTGCTTGAGTCCTATTGTATTTCAGGCCTTTGGCTAGTAGTATCTAAGCATTTGAACAAAAAAAAAAAGGCATCTATGAGTTGATGACGCTACGGAAATAGGAAGTAGTTTAGATTGATAAGCTATCACAGGCAGGAGCTATGATATGGATCAATAGACAATCCTTTGTCCTTTTATTGTTCACTTACTATAGTTCGTCTGGTTTGACCGTTTGAGGATCAGCAGTTATCTTTTTTTTTTTTAGGAGGCATTATACTAAATTTAGTCCCCACTTGCATTTTGTGAAATTTGTATAATGATGCCTGTAAATGTGGATTTTATTTTGGATGTTATTCTGGAATACAAACTCCCAACGTTCGAGCTATGATATTTGGGGGCTTCGTTGACTTCAAGGGCATTATCGATACATGGTCTATCCGCATGAATTCATGAGAACCCCATTGTTCTCAGTCTGACTGACCTTAATCTGTCCCCTACTCATTTTGACAGTACCTGGTCGAACTTCCATTTTGACGGCGTACTGTCATAATATGTTGATTTAATGATGCTAGAGAAGGGAGTAATATGTGGTATTTACAATAGCTCAAGAAGTATCTATACTGCCCTTGGAGATTTTCTTGACCTTGCTTCCAAAGGCTTTGAATCCCATGCAGTCTCCATTGAACACACAATATGCCATGCAGTCTCCATGTGGAACTTAGTATATTGTGTGTTCAATGGAGAATGCATGGCATTCAATTTCTAACATGAGTTCTGTGTTGTAAAATTTTCATCCCTCAACTATGTTGTTTCTGTGGTTGCTAATAAGTATCCAGTTTGTTGGGCCTTCGATGATATTGAATTGTTGTCCCTAGAGTCCTTGTGTCGTGGCTGGCTTCGTTTTCTTTATGGTTTCTTTGAATATGACAAGTTGTGGTATCTGGTGGAGTTGTGTGCATGTCCCATACTCCCATGAACTATCAAAAGACCACTCTCTGATAGAACCTTTACTTAGGCCACTTCATAGACTTGTCTGAGAGCTAGGGCAAGTTTTATCAAAATATACTGGTAAAATTTTGTCTGAGACCGAGGCCAATTTTGTCTGTTTCGGGCTTCAGCTATCTATAAAGCTCTTAATTCCGTTTTGATTGTAAAAGTATCTTTGCCTGTGATAAAATGTAGCTATCATACTACCATTGAAATGCGTAATATCTTTTTTCCTTGCAACCACTAATTTACTAAAATCAGCTTGCTTTGAGGATAAATGGTAGTACTGCATACTCCATAGATCCAGGAGAACTGTCCTGAGTTTTTTCCAGGAAACTTAGAATAATAGACTTCTCACTCTTCTCAGATCCTACACTTTACCTATTCTTTCTGAGTTAAATCGTGTGGCATGAGGCTTTAATCTGACTAGGCAGGACACCAAGTTCTGATCAGAATGTTTCTTTCTACTTACTCGGTAGTCGGTACTCAATTCTGGCCTGGTAGTTGGAGCCCTTGGAGGTGTAGTTCTGTTCCGACTATGAACTTTTCTTCAAAACCATGCTTTTGAAAGTTAAATTCTCGGTACTGCACTATCATTTAATGAGCAGGCAGATTGGCAAACATCTCGCGTGGCTTGTTTTGCCTATATGATGGTTGTAGTTAAACTGACTGTGCTGACACACATTATGGCTTTCCTGTCTTCAGATTTTCCTGTTCTTTGCTGTTGATGGGGATATCCCAGGTGATCTTTGCAGCCGCGAAGCAGTACTGGAGTTTCTGGAGGGGCTTAACTCTAAGAAAGGAGCTCGCAAAATACATGTAAAGTTCCTTTCTTCTTCATGCTTTGTTTCATCTCTTGGCTTGTACCAATAGAATCTGTCATCTGTTCAAGGTGATGACATTGGTGTTCTTTTCTTGCAGGGTTTTTATGTGGTGGCTGGAAGCGTGGTAGCCAAAAGAGAGAAGTTGCGAGAAGTGAAAGGAGAGCATGTTGCTGAATCTGAAAGATATTTGCCAAGTACCTAGAAAACATGTTGAGCCCTCCTCATATTTGGTGTAAATCGTAGATAGAAGTAAATGAGTCCCGACTCCTGACTCCCCTTTAGCACACATTATATGAATTATCATGTTTTCGCAGATTATTTCTGTTGAGACATGAGTTCAGAATGTTGTCTTTTGATCATATGGCGAATTCTTGAAACTCTACTAGTCCATGCATTGATGTATATGGTGATTATGGTCCTTTCCTATGATCTAAGTGCTATCCTTGTACTTTTATCTGATTGCTCAAAGGAGTATACTTTACCAAGTATTCTCTAGGTTCTGATATGCTTGAGAAGAATAACGAGTGCTGGTTTAAGACTGTTCAACGATTGAGAGGGTCTCATCGAACCTGTGACCACCGGAACAGAAAGCTGGTGGTGTTGCATCACTTGTTGTACCTGATGTGCCATGGTTAGGCTCAATGAAACTTGACCTGTTATTCTCAAGTGTCCACTCTTCATATGTTTGTGTTTAACTCAACTACGTTGGTAATGATTTTGATGAATCCATAAATGTGGGCATGTTTGCTAAATTTCAATCGACGACTTTGAGGTTTGAAGTGATTTCTTTGACCGAAATGTACATAAGCTAGGACTTGGGACTTAGGACCTTCACGGGGAGGAGAAATTAGAAGTGACCATAGGAGTTAGGATCAAAAGGTTTCCATCTTAGTTATTGTTGCCGGAACGGAACGGTGAAGGTGGTTTTGGTAGTGGTCATCGGGGAGGAGAGAGTAGAAGTGACATAGGTGAGAAAAATAACACTTCGTTGTAATCGAAAATAAAATGTATTTTTTGTTTATGGGAGTAATAAACTTTTTGTTGTGGAGTTGGTAGAGAGCGGCGAAAATGTTAGGGTGCTGATTTTGCCAAGACAAGTATTACACCTTGCAAGGCAAATTATTGCAACTCACAAAAATACCCTCAAGTCAATATTCAGAATCTTCATTTATATGTTCTTTCCTAATAAAGATTGCGTCTTGATATATAGGTAATACTCCGATCGTTTTTTATTCGCTGGGATTTCAATCAAAAATTCCGAATATCGATCGCGGCTATTAAGTTGAATTGATTAGAAGTTCCGTCGAACAAAAAGAGACAAAAAGTCTCAACTTGTTGGTTTAATATTGTAACAATCAGAAGTAGAATCGCCAGGAGAGAGGGATCACAGCATAGAGGAGTACACGATTGTGAAAATTGTGGTGTGAATGTAGGGGGTCTCTTCTATCGGTGCAAGCGAAAGTTGGATTCATATGCCTAGATCGAGTACAATTAGATTGATTCGAAATGAAAGACGGATATATATACCTAGACTATTCATAATTCATATTAGGGGATCTTGCATTTACAAGCGTATAATATATGGAGTTTTGGGAGATTAAAACCAAAACACAACCCCAAAGCAATAAAGCAAAACTGATGAAAACTGGAAACACATGTACGGCAAAACGCAGGCCAAAGATCTATCTTCAACAATGAATGGTTAGGTAGGCAAAGAGATCAGATGAAAATCAGTTTGTCCAGTTTGACCTATGCATGGCAATCGTTATTAGGAAAGAACATATATAAATGAAGATTCTGAATATTGACTTGGGGGTATTTTTGTGAGTTACAATATTTTGCCTTGGAAGGTGTAATACTTGCCTTGGCAAAATCAGCACCCAAATGTTAATATTGTGATGAATTTTGCTTTTAATAAAATCAAAACTTATTAAAACGTGACAAGAGTACTTCATAAGTTCATAACATTGTGGTCAATGAGCGGTTCATTCATTCCTCAGTAGAGACGATAAGAGGCAAAGAGTATAATCCCATTTTAGTTATACAAGGGAAGATTGTAACACAGACGCCTTAGAGACTATCACATAGGGGTGACATACATTTGCACGAACATGCATAAAGTCTTGCTAATTTGATGTAATGTGAAGAAAAGACATTCTTTTAGGATGAATTTAACCTTCGGTTTCAAAAACCAAAAAGAAAAAAAAAAAAAATTAACCTTAAGAAGGTGTTTATTAAGACTCTGTTTGCTATGACTTAAAAAACAGTGTATTCAGATTAGATCAGTTTAGATAAGTTCAGACGTATTCAAATGAAATAAGGTCAGTTCAGTTCAGAATTGTTGAAATAACTATCATTGAGTTTAATCAATTTTTTATATAAATTCGTCGAAATTCAACTAAGTTTACAACAAGTTCTGATCAGATCAGTTCAGAATCATTGAAATCGGATCAGATCAGTTTAATTGCATTTAAATCAGATCATATATGCAGTCCTATCAAATAGAGTCTTAATCATTTCGCGTTGTTTGCAAAATTATCACTTTTCTTTGTATTTTATTAAATTTCGATCCATGGAGAACATATTATTGTTAAGATTGGAAGGTATCATCATGTTGGTAAACATTGATAATCACGTGCCTTTTAAAAATAGGGTAAAAACCCTAAATATCAAGGGTGACATTTCATTTTTAGGAGAACCACTTGCCCCCAAAAAAAAGGAGCAGCCGACTCAACTGCCTCTCCTCACACAAACTCACCAAAACAAAACAAAAAAAAAAAAAATGGCGGGGAAAAGCAAGAAGAAGGAGCAAAGAAGGGCAAAGTTAGTAGAAAAAAGAGAAGAAAAACTTCACGAAGAAGCTGCTTCATCTTCATCATCAACACCACTACCACCACGTGGTGAAGAAGAAGATGATGATGATGATTCTGGGTTCATCAAAGGTGCGATACAGCTTCCTGCAGAAGAATTCTACAAGAACATGAATGAAGAGATGAACAAGGTCCCCCAAATTGGGAATGCACTTGATGGGATTCTCAGGAACATGATTCGTGTCACTGTTTCCAGTTTTACCCGTCGTCTTGGGGCTCTTCCTTGCTTGCGCGGCAAGAACCTTGCTTGGCTTCAGGTCCTCACTGTCTCAATCTTGTTCATTACGCTTGTTTTTATGGGTTTTCTGTCTTGTTTGATTTTGTTTGGGCGGGTATGCTTGCAATTTATATGCTGCATTTAGAAGATCCGGGCTTTTTCTTATAGTATTCCCTGTTTCTCTGTTTACATATTAGAAAGAGATTGGGCTTCAAGTTCAAAGGATGGGTCTTTTTAGTATAAAGAAATCAACAAAGATTAGAATGTGTTGTAATTTGTAAATGATCCGAGTTTTGAGATATGGGTTTGTGGCAAAAGTTCGAGTTTTTCTTGATCAGAAATGATTTTTTTTTTTTTTTTTTTTTTGATGATATGGGTTGTTGTTGTTGTTGTGGTGTGGAATTCTATTGAAGCGTAATGTAAAAGCTTCTTGGTGGTGGTCGTGCTGTTCTTCTGGAAATGGGTTCGGTAGAGTGTTGGGATTCGGAACATCCATTCTCCACAAAGGTTGAGTTCGTTCTCAAATGATTGGGTTTTGTTTTTAACAAATGAGGTTCTAATTTCCCCATTTTCTCTTAATTAATCACTTATGGATGGCCGAATCAGAACGGAGATTGTGTGAGATTGTTTATTTAATATCTTAGGTTTCAAAGATGTGTTTCTATCTAGGAAAGGTCTATGATTGTTCATGGATTTTGTTAATGTCATGTGATTTTTTTAGTACATTAACATGGCTTTTGTGAAACAATGAGCAATTGAGGATATGACTTGTAATTTATGAGTCGGACCTGCTAAGATAGCTTGTTATCCTGTGTGAATTCCAAGTTACTACATGTTAATTTGATTATAAAGTTGAATTGTCAACATGAGCTTATCACCGTATTGGCGTAAATGTATGGTGGTGTACTTGTGGGTTTATGACAATTGTAGAAAACGTGCATGATTTCGTGATTATAAGCTATATCTGGATACTTCATGGAGATTCTGGGAAAGGATCTCGATTATATGTTCTGTGAACCTAATTGGGGTTTAGCAATTGGGGTTCATAACCGATATTGTTGTATTCTATAGGCAAATGTTGATTTTATTGGTTACTTGAGCATCATCTAGAAAAGCCGTCTTGGGTTTGGTTGTTGTTATCTATGTTGAGGTTAGAATGTTAGATATCAGTAGATACAAAAGAGGATGTCAATGTCTGTTGTTGAGTTCATAGATTTGCTTTCTAGTATGATCTTTTCAGTATTACTTTTAATTGATTGTTTCAGTTGGTTGTCTATTTGACCTCCTTTAGTGTAATACTAAGAGTGAAGCAACATCTAAGATAACTACTTCATCCATGGTTTCTCGGCATTAGCATGAGATATTCGATATGTGTTTGTCCCAAATTTACTTATTCACTATAGCACATGCAGATGTTATGGCCGTCTTTCATGCATAAAATTAACCCTGCGATCATCCAATGTTACTCACTTACTCTGATTATGTTTACTATGCTTATATGTTCACAAAATTATAGAAGAAACTTGACTTGTGTTTTTCTACATATATGTAGCTCTTGCTGGTTGATGGGCAAAAGACTGCTCAACTGAAGCTCTATGCACTTGGCTCAAGAGTAGCTCTTGCTAAAGATGATTCAGATGTTGTTGAACGCTCAAGGAAGCTGTTCAAAGGTCTCTAAAGTGCCTTTTGTTATTTGTGTATATGTGGATAATTCTGATTTTTGAGATTTACATTTCAATTTGTTGAATGTAGATGCTGCTCCATCCTTCATGGATCATTACGGCCTCTGGATATTTTCTCGCTCACTGGTGAGTTTTCTAGTATGTCTTAAATAAACAGCACTCTGCTTACATATCTTAGTTTTCTCTTGCATTTGCTATTTAATTATTCTTTTTTTTTCTTTAGAGTAGAAGCTCATGGTCCTTATGAAACTACCAAACTAGCCAAACGTTTAAAACCTGAGATTAGCTTTTAGCTATGAGTCCTATGACACATAACTTGAACATGTGTTGGCATAGAAGTGGATAATGGACAGATTTTGGCAAGGTTGTGTTTACCAACTTCTGGTTTAGATTCATTAAATTGCAGTATCTAATCCTTTTCCGTTAGTATGATACTTTGATATATGCTGGATTGCTGGGGTCTTTGGCTATATAATGGTAAATTTAATTGTTTATATTAAATAGAATGTAATGGATCAGTATACTAGTTTAATCCTATCTAGGTGTACTAAATGAAGATGATTCTCAATAGACAAAATGAGAAGGCTTTATTCTTCATGACCACTGAGTTTTAATTGTGGCTTACCTTGATGAGTTAGCATGTGAAACATGGCGAGATTGGCAACTAATTTCTTCTTTTAAAGGTGCGCAAGGAATATAATGGTGTGATTGATAATGAATCTTTCGACTTTGCATCATATGATCCTCTGGAAAACCTTGAAGAACTCCCTTTGGACCCTTCAGCTGGCGTTCGTTGTGCTGAGGTACCACTAAAGTCGTTACTTATTTCTATGAGTTGCATCAACGTATATATGTTTAAATATCAATGCTATGATTTAAATGGAGCACATATCTTAATCAATTATGTTGTCTGCGTGAACTGTAAGGCAACTCTACATGTTTATGCTATAACCAGTGGCTGTTGTGCTGATGACCTTAGATGTCCATCATAATCACTATTTCTTAATGATAAGAACTTTTCTAACTTTTCCCTTTAATAATAATAGTGTAATATTGCATAGGGCCTAATACCGTAAATGTCCAGGGTACTTCAGGCCTTTGGCTGGTAGTATCGAATTTACTGCTTTGTGATTGGAGGGGCTGACAATTCCAGCTAAGCTTAGAGGGGTTCTCGGTTGAGTCATATTTTCAGGTCTTTGGCTAGTAGCATCCAATCATTCTTGGCTTTAGTTGGTAAAAGCTTCTGAAACTAGGAACTTGCAGCTTTGGAAATTGGAATATAAGCTCTGTGGGATGCTATGATATTTTTACTATAGTTGTTATGGTTTAAGGAGCTACAAGGCTCTTTCTTTTTCGAGGAAGCAGTTATCGGATATTTTTGATAACATCCTCACTTCCATTTTGTGAAAGATGTAAAATGATGTCTTTTAATGTGGATTTTGTTTGGGCTGTTAGCGTGTTATCCTGGAATATGAATCCCAATTCTGCGAGCTATAGTAATTGGGGTGCTCCTTAGGCTCCATAGATTCAAGGGCGTTATGGTACTTGTAGATATTGGAGGATATAATATGAGAGTATATGAGATAAGATCGCAATATATTATTAGTTGGAATTATATATGTGAGATATCATTTAGGGTAGAATATTATGATATGTTCACATTATCATGTAACCTATATAAAGGGGTCTTC
>JBBYHQ010000013.1:1854702-1869947 GCA_038382645.1 Spergularia azorica
GGCTGCTTTGGCCCCGATCCCGACAGAGCACCTCTACTTGCAACATTTATGGTCTACTTTGGTCACGATCTTGGCAGGGAACCCACTTTTGCGTGATGATGGCAGATTGGCAGCAATTGTTGTTCTTGATTTCAATCACACCACCAACATATCACCTTTAATTCCTTCAGTATTATTTCGGCTGCAACACCAAGGCACCCTCAGATTTTTTGGGCATGGTTTCGACCACCCCACTTGGCTCGTTTCGACGACTCGCCTCCACTGACTGGTACCTCCTATTGATTCGTTTCGACGATACCTCCGCTGGCCGCTTTGCTTTAGGTTGGGTGCTTTGGAAGAAGTGTTTTACGTCCACTGCAATTACAGCTTTTGTTCTTGTCCAATCGTAGTGTCCGTTATCCTACCGCTACGATTGCGGGGGAGTATTGGAGGATATAATATGAGAGTATATGAGATAAGATCGCAATATATTATTAGTTGGAATAATATATGTGAGATATCATTTAGGGTAGAATATTATGATATGTTCACATTATCATGTAACCTATATAAAGAGGTCTTCCCCTAAGTTATAATCACATCAGTAATTCTATGAATCGTTCTCCCTCTCTACATTCTAACAGTAGATACATGGTCTGAAACCCATTATTCTCAGTCTGACTTACCTTAAATTGTCCCTTACTCATTTTGACAGCAACAGACTGCTCGAACTACCATTTTGATGGCGTCTGGTCCGTCTACTATTATCATACGTTGATTTAAAGAATTAAAGATGCTAGAGAATGGATTAATATGTGGAATTTACAAGAGCTACTATATCTATACTGCCTTGGAGATCTTCTTGACCTTACATCCAAAGGTTTACCCTTTGCAATGCTGTAGGCTGACGGATGCCTTTGTATTTGTAGGAACATAGTATATTGTGTCCAATAATGGAGACTGCATGGCATTCAATATCTAACATAAACTCTGTGTTGTAAAATTTTCATCCTTCATCTATGCTGCTAAATAATAAGTCTCCAGTTTGTTGGGGGTTCAAATGATCGTTCATATTGTCCCTGGAGTTCTTGTGTTGTAGCTGACTTCATTTTCTTTACGGTTTCTTTGAATATGACAACTTCCGGTATCTGGTGGAGTTGTGTGCATGTCCCATGTCTCATTTAAAGACCACTCTCTGATAGAACTTTATTTAAATCTCTTCATAGACTTGTCTGAGAGCTCGGGCAAGCTTTATCAAAATATACCGGTAAGATTTGCAGGACCAATGCCCATTTTGCCTGTCTCAGGCTTTAGCTGTCTAGAAAGCTCTTAGTTTCATTTTGATTGTGAAAGTATATTTGCCGGTGATACATTCATTGAGAAGATAAACTGCTGCTACCAGACTACCATTGAATTGAGTAATTTCTTGTTTTTTCCTCGCAACCACAGAAATCGGCTTGTTTGAGGATGGATTGTAGTACTGCATACTCCATATATCATAGGCCTTTCCCTCTTCTCAGATCCTACATTTTACTCACCCTTTCTGAGTTAGATTGTGTGGCATCAGGCTTTAATTTGACTAGGCAAGTTAAGACTTAACAGCATACAGCGGCTGTTCAAAACTGTCTTTGTTGATGGACTCTCGAGTTTTTAACTCATTCTTGGTTACCTTGTCCTCATTCGTGAACTTCTGATCAGGAAGTTTCTTTCTACTTGTGGCCTGGTAATTGGGGATTTAGTTCTGTTTCAACTAGGCCATCAACTTTCCTTTAAAACCATGCTTTCAATTGTTAAATCTAGATGCAGCATTAACATTTGATGAGTATGGTAGTTGTTAAAGGTTTTGACAGAAATTGTGGCTTTCATGTCTTCAGATTTTCCTGTTCTTTGCTGTTGATGGGGATATCCCAGGTGATCTTTGCAGCCGTGAAGCAGTAACGGAGTTTCTGGAGGAGCTTAACTCTGACAAAGGAGCTCGCAAAATACATGTAAAGCTCCTGTCTTCTTCATGCATTGTTTCATCTCTGGCTTATACCAACAGAATCTGTTGAAGGTGATGACATTGGTGTTCTTTTCTTGTAGGCTTTCTTTGTGGTTGCTGGAAGCGTGGTTGCAACAAGGGAGAAGATGAGAGAAGTTAAAGGAGAGCATCTTTCTTTGTATGAAAGATATCGGCAAAGTAGCTAGAAAACTTGTTAAGTAGCCCTCCTCCTCATGTTTGTTGTAAATCGTATGAAGAAGTAATGAATCCCGACTCTCTGCTAGCACACATCGTATGAATTGAGACTGATTATCATGTTTTCGCAGCTCATGTCCAGTGAGACATGTCATTGCAGAATGTTGTCTGTTGTTCATGGCGAATATTTGAAACACTACTAGTCCATATGTGGTACGGTCCTTGTGTATTATTCTACCAAGTACTATTTAGGTGCTGGTATGCTTGAGAAGATTAATGCGTGCTGGTTTGAGACCGTTGAATGATTAAGAGGGTCTCATCGAAACTGTGACCACCTGGTCTTGGTCGTGTCGCGTCATTCTGATGTGTATATAAACTTGGTGTCTGAATTTCGGTTCCCGTTCTTAAACGATAGTAGCAAAGGAGTTATGACTGCTATATATGGTTGCTTCTTTTACACGTATTTTACCTGGCATCTACAACGTATAACTCTAGGTTTCTTGACCTCAAAAAAAAAAAAAAACTCTTATGTTTCATGTCCAAGACATGAATCAGGTGAATAAGCGTCGAAGATGTGGTAAGCAGCGGTAACTTATTAGGTCCTAAACACAAATTCAAACTTAAGGCGGAATATTCACCTTTTAGATAATAAGAGTAAGCTTAGCATTCGATAATTGGATAACATGTGAATATGTGATGCGAGTTAAGATTGACGAGTGTAATATGTCTTGACGACATTTGGGACAAATAATATTTCCTTGTCATTTCCAAACGAGTCGTCACGGCGTATCGAAAATGCAAAACTACCACGCGCATCTTAACCAAAGTAGAAACCCTAACGTTTAAGGGTGACATGTCCTTCTGGGAAGACCTACTATAAAATAGTGCCCCAAAAAAAGAAATTAAAGAGCAGCCGTCACATTTACATTATTATTATTACAACAAATTACAAACACAACAACAAAAAGAAAATGGCGGGGAGATCATCATCATCAAGCAGCAAGAAAAAGGATGTGAGAAGGGCAAAGTTAGCAGAAAGAAGAAAG
This sequence comes from Spergularia azorica, assembly GCA_038382645.1. NCBI lineage: Eukaryota > Viridiplantae > Streptophyta > Magnoliopsida > Caryophyllales > Caryophyllaceae > Spergularia > Spergularia azorica. The sequence goes on from JBBYHQ010000013.1 coordinate 1,857,904, forward strand.
GCATCATCATCATCATCATCTGCTAAAGTTACATGGAGTATAAGTGAAGTTTCTCATGAAGACGCCACCGACCTTGAGAATGCAATCCAACTTCCTGAACAAGAGTTCTACCAGAAGATGGATGACGAGCTCAACGCCATCCCTGAAATTGGCAAGGCACATGATGTGATGCTCAGGAACATGATTCGTCTCACTACTCAGAGCTTTAACCGTCGTTTTGGTGTTCTTCCTTGCTTGCGTCGCAAGAATCTTGCTTGGCTTCAGGTCTTTTTTTTTTTCTTCCTCAGTCTCTCTCTCTCACTCTTTTTTGAGCTTCTTTGAGTTTGATTTTGGTGTGTATGTTATATGTGGGTTTAAAGATTTGTGCTTTTTATGTTTTTAGTTTGAGTACTCTGTTTTTATTACATCTTTCTCTGTTTAAGTTGTAGGATGGGGTGTAACTTGTAAGATAAGATATGGGTTTGTGTAAAAAGTTTGAGTTTTTATGGAAAGTTGCGATCTTTCAGAAATGGGTTGTTTTCGATTCCGCGAAAAATCGGGTTATCATATCATTGGGTTCTGTTTTTGTGTTCAAAAGATTAGGGTTTAACGAATGGGGTTATCCTTTAATTTTAATTGTCCCTAATGATTAGGTTTCGTTGGTTTGTTTAGAAGATTGGGTTCAAGAAATAGGGTTTTGGGTTTTCCTAAATTTCTCAGATGATTGGATTTTAAAACATGCTGATTGTGAGATATTGTGATTTTAAATCATGGGTTTTGTCAGATTATTGAGGTTTAAAAATGGGTTTCTAAGAAAAGTCCAAACTTTTTCATGGGTTTTATAATATCTTGGGTTAAGGTCTAGGCTTATTCATGGATTTTATAATATCTTGGGTTTTGGAACATGGATTTTCTAATAGATATACCAAGGGTTTTGTGGACGATTGAGCTCCTAAAACGTTGTTTTGCTTATAAATGCTTATGACTTGTCAAGCTTATCGTTGAAGTTTGAACATAGAATTTGGGAACTGGTATGATTCAAGCTAAGTATGCCTTATTAATAGGACCAACTAAGATTGAGCTTTTTTTATCCTCTCTGAAATCTCGAGTTTATGCAACATGTTTGATTATAACTTTGAGTTGTCAACATGGCCTTGTAGAACTACTTTGTATTCCTGTATCTCTATCTACTTTTCTGCAGTTGTTATGAGTTTATCACCATTGGAATGAGATCTGATGGAGATTGTTGGTTATATGTTGTATGAAGTCCAGGTTAATAAATGTTAAACCAAAATCCGGCCAATGCCTTTAATATGCTAGTTTCGGTGGCCACCAAGTCGGCATTTGTAGAAAGAGTTCTTTTGAATATTGAACTTTGAATTGGTTTATAAATCATAATCCATCGCTTTATCAAACATGATTGATTGCAATTGTTGAGTTTGTTGATTACTTGACCATCTTGTGGAAAAGTTGTTTTGGTTCTCTTTGGTTCTGTAAGTATTACTATCAACCAGGTGGTTGTCTTTTTAGCCCCCTCTCGTGTAACATTGAACAAAAACAAAAAAAAAGATAACTCTTCACGCATTGTTTTGTTTGGATCTTTCCATTTTGGCATTAACCTGAACGGAGTAGCTTTGCTTAGCATATGGCATAGGTATGGGTTGCCAATTGTGGATCTTCAGATGATTTGGAAAGATATTCAACTTTTGTTGCTGTCATAATGGTGATAAATGTTGGGGTTAAGTATCTATAAACATTCCAGTCGAGAATTATCGTGTGCCTAAAGTTGTTAATTTTCTACAAATGAGGGAACAGGCTCCTTTTCCCATAATATAGTCTTAGTAATTTTGTACTATCTTACGACTGTCTTTCCAAACATAATTTTAGTCGGTCTAAACAATGTTGTTCATCATTTTCAATTTACCATGCTTTGTGATCACTAAAGTGGTTTTGATTGTCTATTACTTGGCTTAACATCAAAATGTTGAGACGTAAAAGAAGATGATTACTGAACAGAAGATGTGGTAGCAGTCTTTCGTACATGGAGTATTGTCTGTAATCATTCCACTGTTATTCTGTTCATAGAAGAAAACTTGAGTTGCTTTTTGCTATACTTGTAGCTCCTGCTGGCAGATGAACAAAAGACTGCTCAAGTGAAGCTCTATGCACTCGGCTCAAGAGTAGCTTTTGCTAAAGATGATTCAGATGTTGTTGAACGCTCAAGGAAGCTGTTCCAAGGTCTCAGAATGCTTTTTAGTTTTTGTGTCAATACTTACTTAGTTACTCATCTTGTTTGAGATTCACATTTCAAATTAACCTGTTGACTGTAGATGCTGCTCCATTCTTCATGAAGGATTATGGTCTCTGGATCTTTTCTCGCTCACTGGTGAGTTTGTCAGTATGTCTTAGCCAAACAGCAATCCACCTATATTAGTAGTTTATCTTGCACTTGCTTTTCGTTTCTTTATTTCTTTTGTGTAAAAGCTCATGGTCCTTTCAAATCTAGCCAAAACGTTTAGATAGTGCTAAGGCTCTCTTATAACTATGACACATAACTTGACTGTATAGAAGCGGACATATTTTCACAAGGTTGTATTCGTTATGAACTTATAAAGATTGAAGAGGTCATTGAATTGCATTATCAATCTCTTTCTGTTAGTTTAAGATGTGCTGGTGTTTGTTAATATACTATTTTAATTCTATTTTGGTACACAAGATGAAAATGAGTACTCAATAAGCAAAGTGAAAAAGACTTCTTCTTGCCCCCTGAGTTTCATCCTGACTTACCTTGATGGGTTACTATCTGATTTATGGCAACTTATTTCATATTTGTTGACAGGTGCGCAAGGGTTATAATGGCGTGCTTGATCCCGATGCTCTCAACTTTGCCTCATATGATCCTTTGGGATGCCTTGAAGAACCCCCCCTCGACCCTTCCTCTGGTGTTCGTTGTGCTGAGGTACCATTAAAGTTTTTTCTTATTTCTACGAGTTTCTTTGACATATGTACATGTTAAAAGATCCTTGTTATAGTTTATTATGGAGCAGTTATTTGCTGAAGTAGTTATGTTGTCTGTGTGTAAAGTAAGACACTCCACATATTTCTGCTGGTAACCTAGCTAATGACTGTTTTGCTGAACTGCTGATACCTTAAATGTACATCATAATCACTATTTCAAAATAAAGCATGAAATTCTCAAACTATGCTATATATGATACTAAAAATTTTTTTTTGCATGAAGTGCCTATAATGTAAATGTTTAGGGTAAAGTCTATAATCCAATTTACCTCTTTGTTTGACTAGGGGCTGAGGACTGCGGCTAAGCTTAGAGAGTTTCTCCGATTGAGTCATACTGTTTTTATCTATAGAGCTACAAATCAAAGCATTTGTTAGGCCAAACATACATCTTTGAAATGATAAAATGATCTGAAAATAGGAAGTAGCAGATTTGAAAAGAAAAGCTATATATAAGTGAGGAGGTATGATTTGTGTACTACACTTCTTATGGTTTGAGGAGCTTAAGGCTTCTTTATTTAAGTTTGAGAAAGCAGTTATCAGATTCTTCTGATTTCATCCCCACTTTCATTTGGTGAGCTTTCTTTGGGCTGTTATCCTTGAATACAATATTTGAGGGCTCTGTTGCCTCTGTACACTTCAAGGGCATTATCGATATGGTCTGTCCACATGAATTCTTGACAAACCGATGGTTCTCAGTCTGTCTGATCTTAATTTGTCCCTTATTACTCATTTTGATGTTACCAGACTGCAGTGCTCGAACTACAATTCAGCCTTTTGTGTTTTTGTTACAAAGATGCTAGAGAAAGGAAAAAAAATGTGGTATATATATAGCTCTAAGAAGGAGTCATGCTATATGTAATCTATGCTTAGTGTAATTATAGGAGCTTCGTCTATTGTATGGTCAATGGTGACTGCATATAACATTCAATGCCTAATACAACTTATTTGTGTTGTAAATTTTTAATCCTTCATCAATTTTAAAGCCAACCCCAAATCATTTGCTTAAAAAGGCTTGGTGGTTGTTGTTGTATCAATGTTGCCCCTTTGGTGGTTAATAAGTTATCTAGTGTGTTTGGGGCTTCCGTAATATCGTCCCTGGTATCCTTGTATTTTGGCTGACTTCATTTTCTTGTTGGTTTTCTGGGAGTTGTGTGCATGTCCCATAAAGGGCCACTTTCTGATAGAACCTCATGCCTCTTTTTCATAGAATAGTTTGGGAGCTCTGCGACATCTATCAAAATTTATGAATTGCAAGACCAATTATGCTGGTCAGGCTAACAGGCTTCGAATGTCTAGAAAGCTCTCAGTGAATTTTGATTCTGAAAGTATCTTTGCCTGTGATACATGACATACATCCATTGAGAAGGTGAACTGTAGCTAGCTACCATAGTACCATTACAGTGGGTAATCTGTTTATCCCCGCAACCCCTAAGACCTGCTTGCTTAGAGGATATATAGAATTATAGATCACAACACTGTCACAAGTTTTTTCCAGGAAATTCAGGGGCTACTGAGCGTCATTCATTATTTGACTAGGCAACTTAACACTTAACAATACGTAGTTGTTCAGAACTGTCGTCTCTGAAGTCGTAACTCATTGTTTTTTTTTTGAAATAAGTAACTCATTGTTCAATACTTAGCTTTCCTCCTTCTTGGGCTTCTGATCAGAACATTTTGTTCTAATAACTCAATTGCGGCCTGATAGTTGGGGGTGTAATTCTGTTCCGACAGTGACTGTTCTAGTGTTCTTCAAAACCATGCCTTTTGAATTGCAATTTCTTGGTATGGCTGAGACATTTGATGACCATGGAGATTGGCTATGGTAGTGTAGATATATATGAAATGGTTAACATGCTGACAGAATTAGTGGCTTTCTGTCTACAGAGTTTCTTGTTCTTTGCTGTTGATGACGATGTCCCAGGAGATGTTTTATGCAGCCGTGATGCAGTGATGGTGTTTCTAGAGGGGCTCAGCTCTGAGGAGGGTATTCAGAAAATTCAGGTAAAGCTCCTTTCTTCTTCATGCATCGTTCCTTTCATCTCTAGCTTTTAATATAGAATGTGTACAAACTTTGTCAATGACATTGGTGTTCTTTTCTTACAGGCTTTCTATGTGGTGGCTGGAAGTGTGGTAGCGACAAGGGAGAAGCTCCATGAAGTCAAAGGAGAGCACATAGCAGCATGAATGCATTGTCTCTTAAATATCTTGAAAACTACTTCTTTTTGGCAAAGAGATCTACACAACTTGTTAAGTCCTCGTGTTTGGAGTAAGTTGTAGGAAGAAATGATGAGTCCGGTTATTACTTTTCAGCAGATCATGTCTGGTGAGACGCGAGTGGTAACTGTGGACTGATGTTTTTTGGTCATGACAAACTTTTGCAACGCTACTACTGCATGTATGGTCCAAAGTGCTATCCTTGTACTTGTTATCTGAATGTTCATATTACTTATCTAAGTAGTATGTAGGTGCTCACTTGCTTGAGAGGATTAACAAGTGCTCATTTGAGTGTGGGGTAATTTGTGTACTCCGGGAGTGTGGCTATTATTCAAACAGGGTTGTGCTTCCTTATTTAGTTATTTGACATCCCTGATGCCTATACAGTACATTAGCTACCCTTAATTTAGGCAATACGGGTCTCTCAGACTTTGCTTCGAATCCTCCTAAGATAGCTCCTTTAACAGCAGGCATTTGACATGTTTGTAGTTGCTTTATAATATAATGATTTGCTCTCATCTTATTCGGAAATGAAACAAAAGCTTATTGTGATCTAAAAATATTAGCATCCGGAAAGCTAGAACTTCAAGGAGTTCAAGGAACGATAAGGGAGTTATGGTTAAACAAGAAGTAAGATTTGGAATACCACCAAGGGTTCAAAATGACCTAAGAGGCTGAGAGCCTGAGATAAGTGCAATGCTTTTGAGATTGGATATAACTGAGGACAAGTAAATGAAGTTTACGGCAGAGGGGCTTCTGTTATTAAGTGCCGTCTGTGTGGAACTCTGAACAAGTAGCGAATCTGCTTTCATGCTAGTATTTATGTACAGATTTGGTCTGTCTGCTAAATCAGTAGCAAATTTGCTTTCGTGCCTGCATTTCTGTACAGATTCGGTCTGTCTTTGCTGAGAAATTGTTATTAGAAGTTTCTCTATCTCTTATTTGAGGTACTTCATTCTTAAAGTTTTTGTTTCGGATTCAGGTTTTCTTCTTTATTGGTGGGAATTTTGAAGTGAAGGATAATGTCTTTACCAGTCGTAAATCAGTGAAGGAACTTCTCCAAGAGCTCTACTGCGATGATGATGTTCTCAATCTCCATGTAGGGCTCCTACATTCTACATACATTCAATCCGTCTTCTTTACAATTAAGTGTACTTGAGCAGAATTCGCTCAAATTTCATCTGAAATGCATAAACTTTTGCTTCAGTGGTTCTCAGTGGTTGCTGCAAGTGCTTTAGTGAGCCAAGACAAGATGAATGAACTTAGAGAGTGTTTTTTATTCTCAAATTCAAATTTGACTCAAATCCCATGTTTCGAAACTCAAGAATTTGAGAATTTGGATTTGTGTCAAATCCTTTAGAATTTGTATCAAATCCAATTAGGCTAAAAACAAATGACATCTCAAGAGGTGTTATTTTGAAATCCCACACATCCCAAACATTTGATTTATATTTGAATTCCACATTCTCAAATGATGGAATTAAAATGATCACAGATTATCCCATTTTTCCCAAAATTACCCCAATTTTTTGTGACCTAATCACTTAATTGTTTGACAGATGGCTTGGATCCAATAACATTTCCTATTAGTGTGTTTTTCCATATTTCTATTTCATCCTGCACATCACATTCTTCAATAGTGATTTCATTCATTTCAAAAAAAAAAAAAAATAGTGATTTCATTCTCCTTACTGCTATTTTCATCAAAGAACAATTTCATACTCATTTTCGAATTTCCTGAAACTGTGTTCCAGGATTTATTCATTTTTTCCCCAGCTTTCCCTTCCTTAGCATTGTTACTCTTACTCCCCATTTCTAAATCCACATATTGCAATTTAGTACCCTCATTATTGTTTTCTCTAGGAGTATCAGAATTCTTACCAGCCTTTGAGAGAGCCGAACTGAGGATTTCAGCAAATAGTAGATGCTAATTTGCGAAAAAAAAAACCCGACTTTGGATGCTAATTTGCGACCAAATCGTGTTGGTCGCTAATTTGCGACCAACCATGCGACCAAACACATTTAGCGTTCAGGCCTTTTGCGACCAAATTTTGCGTCCAACTTTGCGACCAATCAGTTTGGTCGCAAAACACTTTTCTTGTAGTGTAATTACCTCAGGAAACAACAAATTTATTGATTACATTAAAAAATGATTATTTGCTTTGTAATTTGTGTTGTCCCTTTTCAAATTTCATATTTGAAACATTAAACAAATTTTTTTAAATTCATATTCAAATTATTTTGAAAAAAGAATTTTTTTTTATTAAAATGTTTTTTTTTACTGGCCAATAGGGTGTAATTGTATAAAAGATTCACATACATCTAGTGTATATGTAGCCTTTTTCGTGTGATTTGTCGTCTGGTACTGGCTTTTGAATCTGAAACGAGGCGTTTGAACTACTTGGGTGCGAATGCCTTAAATGTTGTACAACTTACTACAAGGAACACGGTCATTAGTAAACTTCACGAGAGTCACTCTAACTTAGTTGTTTTTCGAAATGTGTCGGCGAATCTAGAATATGACATCTGGGGTAGTTGTGAATTATCCTAACTTTTTTTTAAATTCATAATATTGTTCGATTTGACAATGTTTTTGGCCTGGGGGCAGTTTTAAAAAGGGAAAATTTTCTAAATCCTACCTTACCTTATATGTTTACATTATTCCAGTTTCCTACCTTATATGTCCAAAATGATATTTTTCAACCTTATAAAGTGCTTTTTCTATCAATTTCTTACCAAAAACACTATTCCGCCCACTTGACTCTCATCTCCGGCGTTGACTCTCGTGTGCATGTCACGTGATCTAGTTTTCACGGTCTTCCTTTTGCTTGTTTCCTCTCATAACCACTTCAAACCTCCAATTTTACTCATGAAACTTATGTGCTCTGATCTCTCCAAATATTTCCCTTTATACCCCCAAAACCTTATATCTATCTTTCATAGTGATGAAAGTGTTCAAGTATAGTGAGATTGTAGGACAAATGTGGTATAAGAGGCATGGTGTGAGTTTATGTTCTGGTAGAAGGCAGATTAAGGAATGAAGTAGTACATAGAGAGAGGGAAATAGGTGAGAGAATTGAAAGGAATCTATAGGAGGAAATGAAGGTAAATTAATCAAAATAGGCGAAATTGGAGGGAAATCGCAAAATACTGAATGAGAATCATGGAAAGTTGGACGGAAACAAAAGAAATAAACGAGTCAACGCCTGAAAAGAGAGTCAACTGGCCGAAATAGTGTTTTTGGTAGGAAAAGGATAAAAAATGAACTTTCTAATGTAGGAAAATATTATTTTGGACATATAAGGTAGGAAAATGGAAGATTGTAAATATATAAGGTAAGATTTGAAAATTCGTCTTTTTAAAAGTCTTAAAGCAAATGAATCTAGGATTTGACGTTCGAGGATATGAAACGCCAAATTTTCCAAATTTATACCAATAAACTTCATTTAGTGAATGCTTTAGGGTTAATTAGGGTGGGTAAAGTCAAAGGCCGCTGACCCAAATGACAGTTGTTATATAATGGTCCCCGGACCACAAACAACATTGTAGTCCGGGACACGTGTCACAATGCCATTCGCCAAAAGGAACAAAAATTAGAAAACCTTAGAAAAAATCCCATCTCTCTCCTCCCCTCCCCGACCCCTTTCTCCACAACCCAGCCACCGTCGTCGGTCTACTACCACCACACGTCACTCCATCCATCCCAAAAACCATCGCCCACTCGCCCGCCCCCCCCATTCCCGACGCCCCCTCTCCCTCACCCCCATTTTCTCTCTTTTCATCAACTCTCACTGTTTTTAATATTAAAAAAAAAAAATTGAACATCAGAAAATGATGAATTGAGCAAATGGATGAGCAATGGATTTGAGAAGTAAAATCCATGGATATTACCCCTGTAATTATGGATATTATGTGGGTGTTATATGGATAATTAGATTAATGATCATGGATGTTATTGAAAAAAAAAAAAAAATTCCCCAACATTCAACACCACCGCCGCCGCCAGTCGACCTCATTTTCCGGCGCTCCACCCCTACGCCACTAGCAGCACTCACCCACAATTGAAAACTTAATTGATTAAAAAGAAAATTCACCAATTTTCAAAAAATAATATTCAACATTAATCTTCATGGATATGATATGAGAAGTTGATGGATGTTTTGAAATTAACCATAGATCTTATAGGTAATGTTCATAGATAATGTTTGTCGAAAATCAAGATCCATGACAAAAACTACCTAGATCCATGACAAAATCTACTTAGATCCATTACATACCTGATCAAGATCCATAGGTAGAGGTGGGCGATGTTGCCGGCAGAGACGTGGTAGGGCGGTGGTGGTGGTGGACGTTGGTGATGGAGAGGCGGCGGTGGTGGTGGCATGACGATGGTGATAGGGGGTTACGAAGAGGGATGGAGAATAGGAGAAATAATTTTTTTTTTGTGAAGAGATACATGAGAAGTAGAGAATCAGAGATGAGGATGGAGGATTTTTATTATTTTTTTTCCCTAAGCTAATTACAAAGTGACCCATCCCTCGGACCACAGTGCACACCGTGGTCCGAGGACCATGAAATAATTTGCGTCCAAATGCCTCAAACATCTTTCACCTATGTTTTCTGAAAAATAAACAAACTTTAATAACATATACTACTCTCTTTGTCATTTCAATTTTAGGCGTTTTAACGTTCATATATGTCGAAGTTTTACTTGAGCTTAGGGGTGTTAAATGGGTCGTCGGGTTGGTTTCGCCTCATGTCTATTTGTATCAGGTCCGGTCATACAAGGTCAGATGATCCTTCGGGTCGGGTCGGGTAACAGGAGGTCAGGTTGGGTACAGGTCGGGTCATCATCAGATTGTGTTGGTTCAGGTTATCATCAGGTCGGGTCTTATCGGGTTTGGTTGATCACAATTTCGAGTCTTATCGGGTCAGATTTTTGGGTCAACAAATCAGGTCAGGTCGGGTTTGCTAGCCCTACTTGAGCCTAATTCATTCGAATTAATCTAATTGAGTTTACATTATGTGGTTTAATGAGTGTTAAAAGATGTGTACAAACTAATCAATATAAGGAATGTACATGAATTTAAACTAAATAAAACAAACACGCACTAAAAGAAATGTGAACCTACATTTGACAACTAAAGGCCCGTTCGGTATCACTGCCGTTTTCAGATTTTGGTTTATTTTCGTGACAAATTTAATTAAATAAGTTGCAAAATAAAATTTAAATTGTATGTTCCTATAATAGTCATATTGAAAATGAAAATTGACAACTGAAAACTGAAAACCACTTTTTCTGGTTTTCAAAAACGGGACTTTGGTTTTCAAAAAAACTGAAAACTGAAAACAGAAAACGATACCAAACAGGCCCTAAATTATTTAGGGTGTGTTTGGTATCATTTTCTGTTTTCAATTTTTAGCTTTTTTTTAAAACCAAAGTCCCGTCTTTTAAAACCAGAAAAAGTGACTTTCAGTTTTCATTTTCTATATGACTTTTATATAACCAAAACAATTTAAAGTTAATTTTGTAACTTTATTTAACTATTTTTTTACGCAAAAAAAAACTAAAACTGAAAACGGCAGTGATATCGAACGGGCCCTTAGTAATGTATAAATTCAAAGATAAAAGTTATCACATTATAAAATAATTTCAAGTCGGAAAATTGTGGATGTATATAAAGGTCGCAAAAATGTAATATTTTGGAGTGTTTGTGCATCTATACACATTTAATTTGCACACCAATATTGTGATAGAGAATGTACATTAAGCAAAAAATTAAACTTACCTATATAAGTCACATGTTACACTAGAAGGAAGGATTCTACTGTAATCTCGCATTAATTTGGACTAAAACAGCAAATGATGGTGAAGAAGAGTGAAGGAGAAGATACAAGGAGATAGAAGGAGATAGATTAGGGAGAAAGTGAGATGAGAGAGAGTGTGAGAGTGAACCACAAAATATCCCACAAAAACCACCTGAACCACCACCGAGCACCTCCAGTGCCCCCCCTCCGGCTCAGCAAACCTTAAAAACCTTATCCTATGCCCAGATCCTCCAATCTAATAACACCCAAACAACCACATCCTACCCACCAAATCACCCAAACCTCGTTTTTTGCGCAGAAACCCCCCACTCAATTTCAATCCGGACAGAGAATGCTTTGTTGCTTTATCCGAGGCTGACGCGGCCCTGATTTGTGAAGAATGGAAATCAGATCTCATCCATCAAGGTAGTTGGTAAGTCTTTCTCAAAAGATTATATCATTGATAGGCTTATGAATCTTTGGAGACCAAAAGGGCCTATCCGATTCTCGCCGTTAGGCAAAGGCTATTATGCAGTTCGGTGTGCCGATTCTAATGATAGAGGAAGAATCATGGAGTTGGGTCTGTGGTTTATCAACCGGTTTTTTGTCTCCATACATCCATGGAGAATTGGATTCAACCCTGCCAATGATGTCATCACCACCTATCCGGTGTGGGTGACGATGGAAGAATTGCCTGTGGAATTTCACCGTGCTGATCTTGTTAAAAGAGTGGGCTGCATTCTGGGCAAGTTCATCAGAATGGATCTCAAATCACGTGAATATGCTCAGGGTAGATTGGTCCGTGTTCTTGTTGAGCTCGACTCAACCAAGATTCGCAAAGAATGGGTATGGATTTGGAAGCTCCGCACCAGATTAAGCTACTCGGATACAGTGAATGTGTGTAACCAGTGCGGAGGATCGGGACATGAAAGCTCTACGTGCACCAAGAAAAGGGGTAGTGTCTTTAGCAACAAAGAAGGCATGCCACTCCTTCCTATCACAAGCATTATGGATAAGACGGGAGA
>JBBYHQ010000013.1:1870047-1886052 GCA_038382645.1 Spergularia azorica
TTATGTACAAATTTGCAAAACATTGGGTACCACGTGCAAATCGGCAAAACACGAGGGTACCACGTGAATTAACCCATTATTTTAAATTTCTCCTATCGGATAAAATCAAGTCAAACTATATATAAGTTGATCTCCGGCGACCGAGAATCAAACACCTAACTTGACTTAGGAACTCCCACACAAAATTGGAAAGCTCAACTTCACGTTTCTCCCAACAATCCTATTCTTTCTTCATTCATTTTGATTATTGATCTTTCACCAAAGGTAATTAATTTGTTCATCTTTTTTTTTCCTTGAAAATTTCCCATATAAATAATCGTTGTTTTTTTATTGATACTTTTATATTTCTTCTCCAGAAATGGATCACCAAGTGCATGATCAATCCATAAAACCTCGAGGTCTGTTTTTTTTTTTTTATATTATTATTATAAGTTCAATTTCCAGGGTTACGCGATGCGCGTAGCTTATCAACATTACCCGAGCGCCTTAAAGGACCCCCGCCATAAGGCGGGGTAAGGTGGGGTCGGATGTACGCAAGTCTTACCCCTATTGAAACATAGAGAGACTGCGTGCCCGAAAAGTGTGAATGACAATAGTGTTTTTAGCCAAATTACAGTTTGTTTTTGTCCCGAACACTATCATAATTTAAGTTATTGTGGCCGTAAAGTGTGAATCGTTTGGAAATGAATGGCGGGAGTAATAGGGCAGGAGCATGAATCAATCGATAATTATATTGTAAAGTTTTTGGTAAATGCAGAGGAGGGTATGATAACATTTGTATGTAGTGGACTGGCAATGTATCATTGGTAGTGGGAGGTCTCGAAGACGGGCTCTGCTTTGACATATATACATCATTGATATTTAAATTTTACGGGTTTTGGGGATGGATTATGCAACTATGTAGGCAGACTATTGTGTGGGAATGATGTTTGGCATAGGTTTTCTGGTTACAGTGTTGTGTTGGTGATTTGGTGATTGTCTGAATTCGAAAGATGGAGTTTGTTGCTAGCCAGCTAGGAGAGTAGTGTATTAGTATATTGAATAGGTGTTTAATTTTAATGAGTCGCCATCATCCAGTCATGGTGTTATTCGTTCGTTGTTTATGGAAGCAGAAACTTTGCTCAAAAAAAATTTGCTGAACTGTTTGCATTTTGTTGGAAACAGATGTTTGTATTGTTGGTGTTGCGCGCACACCAATGGGGGCCCTTCTTGGTTCTTTGTCGTCTCTGCCTGCAACCAAACTTGGGTCTATAGCGATTGAATGTAAGACTTCTTTGGATTGGGTTACCTCTATGTTAGATTAGCTTAGTGGTTGCATGTTTGTCAGCCTAGCCCATGATGCATCTCAAATGTGCAGGTGCTTTGAAGAGAGCCTGCGTAGACCCGTCACTTGTACAGGAAGTGTTTTTTGGCAATGTCCTCAGTGCCAATTTGGGACAGGCTCCTGCAAGACAGGCTGCTTTGGGTGCAGGCATTCCAAACTCCGTCATTTGCACCACCATCAACAAAGTATGTTCTTCAGGGATGAAAGGTGTGGTGTTACAACCTCTGAAACAGGATTCCCACTCTGATTGCGTACCTAAATGACTGGTTGTATGTTTGACATTTTAACAGCAACTATGCTTGCTGCTCAAAGTATCCAACTGGGGGCTAATGATTTCGTTGTAGCTGGGGGAATGGAAAGCATGTCAAACACTCCCAAGTACATAGCCCAAGCAAGGTTTGTCATTTCTGGTCTTTGTGTAGTAAACTCCACTTTTTGGAATGACGGTCAAAGCCATTGTCTTTGCTTCTCGTTTCGTTAAGAGTTAAGGTTCTCATGTTTATCTTCCTAGTATTAAGGGCCTTGGTTAACTGTTTTCTTAGCTCTGAACAATGTAACGATTCCTTTTAGCATTCTGTCGTATGAGTAAAAGCAATGACACTGGTATCAGCACTTGCTTCTTGCACCTTTTCCCGTTTCTATCTTTTTCAGGGTTGTTGTCTAGTTGAACGCCAAATTTTATTATCATTACTTAATTGCAATTTCTGATCTTTCCATTATGTAATCATGCACTAATCCATGTTCTCTAGCACACTTTCTTATTAGCCAAACTACAAATTTGATCCCTTTTGTTGATGAAAAACTTCTAAATCGTAGGCTGTTATTGCTTCAAACTGCAAATTTCATAAAGAAAATCTAGAGATCAAACTTATATCTTCTTTAGTTTATGATAGTACTATAATCTAGAGACCGTTATCGAACTCCGAATTTGATCCCTTTTTTATGAAAAACCTCAGTTAAGCTTGTTACTTTCTAATCTTAAAGCAGCGAGGATGGTTGAAGCAGCCCTTGGTATGCTTCAGTCAGTCCATTGCTTGCTGTGATTCCTTGATGTCGTCTTTCAATGAACTTATACAACAGGGCGCAATTCTTTTTGCTATGTCCTTTGCCCAGAATAGCCTTATGGTGAGCCTTCTAAAAACCAAATGATTCTCTTCCTTCATTTAGCACTCTCTCCTACCACAGCTTGTTCTTTCTCATGAGCTCACCATTCTGCCAGGTGTAATTCGAGTGTAAGGATATCAGCACCATTTTGCCAGATGTAATTCAAGTGTAAATATGGGATTTAATTAGGCTATTTCAGCGTGGGTCTATCTGCTTGTTTGAAACCTGACTGAACTGTAGTGTGAATATAAGCCCTGACACTTTGGACAAGGCATGAGCTTCTTTTTCTACTCTTTAAACATTTTCCATGAGTTTGGAGTCTGTTGGAATGGAGTAGACATCTTATTTTTGAGTAGGTGTTTGAGGCTTTGTTGTTCAGTTTTAATCACAAAATTGTCTGTGCCCCAAGTAAGAATGCCATTTTGTGGCCTGTATTGTAGCAAGCAGCTCTTCTACACAATTCGATGAGAATAAACTCTTTGGGTCGTAAGGGCTTTGTTCATGAAAGGGATGGGATGACTTTCTTGAGTCAATACAACGCCTATACCAAATTAAAGACCATGAAACATCTGTTTGTTTGCAACAGGGCTTGTCAAAATTGTGTAGTGCTAGGCCTGGGGGAAGAGACATGGTGGTCTTATCGTAGGGAGTGCATTGGTCAAGCCAAATGGCATGGCAAGGAACTCAAAATGCCCCACATGAGTCTTAAGGGATGTCTTCCTCCCTCATTCTAATCTTTTAAAACCTTAATGTGAGGTCTATATTGCTGAAAAGCTGAGAAGCCTGTAATTCCAATTACTTTATGAAGAAAAATTGGAAGCATGTTCTTTTTGGTGGCTTGGTCTGGTGCCCTATAATCCATTCACATCCTTTACCTCTCTTCCTTCTTCTTGGCTAGGATCGCTCAAGCAGCAGATGGACTATGTCTACTTTTTGACACCCGTTGCAGTAACTCTAGAGTCATTTCTTCACTCACGTCTTTTGGCATCAAGGGACACTTGTAGGGTCTAATTTTGCGGGATAGTACTTCCCTTGAGTGTAATGGTATGATCACACTCTGCTTTAAAGGTGGTAACCCGTCTGGATCATGAAAACCCGCTATATCTTTTCAGAACCTTGGCCATATCAGGATGACACTGATTGGTTTCCTCCTTTTTTATACGGTCAGTCGTAATTGCTCATTTGTCCCCCATGCTACCACCTGTATTATTATTCAATTGAGCTTCATAGCATTTTATTGACTCTTTTGTCAGAAACTTTCCTGATCGTCTTGTTTTTTAATCCCCTCAGTACTACCTTCCTTCCTGTTTGAATTCCATAGTAAGCTACCGAAATTCCCGTAAGACAAGCCATTGTGTAAGCTTGGTTTGGACTATGTCTCTGTTTTGATGCTTGTTACAGTAACTCTATAGTCATTTCTCACTCACGTCTTTTGACATCAAGGAACGCCTCTAAGGTTTGATGTTGCCGGATAGTACTAACCTTGAGTATTATGGTGTCGTTAAACCCTGCTCTAGAGGTGGTAATTAACTCCATTGTGAAAGCCTTGTGTCCTTTTTAGAATATTGACCATATCAAGGGGAAATCTGCTCCAGTTCCTTCGCTTTAGTGGGACAGTTGTAAACTTGTAAGCGCTTATTTGTTCCCCATGTTGCCACCTGTGACATATCCAATTGAACTTCATTTACGCAGCATTTTGCTGACTCTCTTGTCAGAAACATCATTGATCTTCTTGCTTTTATATCCCCTCAATGCTACCGTGCTTCTTGTTGGATTTCCATAGTAAGCTGCTGAAATTCCTCTTAAGATAGGCCTGGTTGAAAACCGTTGGACTTGTAGAACTAGGTCACATCCAAGTGGGTTAGCAGTATTGCTTCAGCCTCGAATGCTCCTCATTAATCTTCCATGTAAAGCGGATATTTCAGGTTTGCAAGGGACCTGAGCTCCATCTATCACCTTAATAACAATCATGGGGGTTGATTTGTTGGATCTTACATCCCAGTAACCTAGTCTCTGGCCATTGTAGCCTCAATGAAGTTTTGTATACTACCATTATTCAGTGCTAGTTGGAGAGATTGTTTTCCCATAATTTTCCTGACCCTCATCAGTCTCTTTTTATCCTTAACTTCTTTCGACTTGTGACACCTCACCTTTTCCTCATTCATTATCAGTTTCCTTTTGTACAATTCTTATATCTTGGAGTTCCCTTCTTCAACTTCTCCCCATCACCACCTCCAACCTGACAGCCATCCACCCCCACCACTACCCCGACCACCACCACTCTTTCCTTTTCTCTATTCAGTAAGAGACTTTTAATAAAAGGATGGAGCGAGTGCATTTCATAAGGTATTTTTGAGTATTGTATTGCTTAATTCACTGCTATGGAATTTGTATCAGCTAAATCACTCTTCCGTCGCTCTTGTGATATAGATTTTGACAGTGCGTTTGACTGCATGTTATGGGTGGGTAATTTTCACCGTTTCGTACGGTGTTATATGACACATCTTATTTTTTGGTTAATTATTTTAAATGACATATCTGCTTGTCTACTAATTGCTTTTGTTAGGTCAAGTTTGCTGGATGCCTGCTGTTTTATTTAATTAGATCCATTTTCCTTCATTTGACTACAGAACAGGTTCGAGGCTTGGACATGGCACTATAATTGACGGAATGCTGATAGATGGTCTCTGGGATGTGTACAATGATTTTGGGATGGGAATATGCGCAGAAATTTGTGCAGATCAACTCAAATTTTCAAGAGAAGAGCAGGTAAATGAACAAACATTTTGTAGTAATTCCGCTTATTTTTTATCTGATACTTAGTATAGATCCAAGTTCTGTTCGTTCATTTTTTATAGTTGATGTTGTGAAAATTGACAGACTTGTCGTTTCAAAATGTCAAGGCTTTCATGTGTTTTTTTTTTTGGTACAGAACTAACAGAAGAGGGTAGATACGTGATTTGTTGTTTTCACTTTTTTTTTTTTTTTTTTAATTTTGGAGCTCCTGTTGTTTTCACTTTCCTGGGAGTAGGATATGGCTTGTCAGCAAAATATTCAAAAACTTTGTGTTTAGGCTAGTGTTGGGGCTTTCATGTGTGTAAAAAAATCTCCTGTCAAGTTTGGTACTATAGGACAGTTATGTTATGTGTGTTCAACTGTTCATCTTCACTGCCCTCCTTTGGAGCAAGGGCGAAATCCTTCTGTGGTGTTAATATATTAGTGGACAGTGACTTCAGTGAGTATAGGAACGGCAGATTAAGCTGAACTCTTCTTTGACTCTATCATTGGCTTTGTAATCTTGATACAAAATTGATTGTGCAGGATGACTATGCTATAAAAAGCTATGAACGTGGTATTGCTGCCGAAAAGAGTGGTGCATTTGCATGGGAAATAGCGCCGGTAACATTTGACTGCCTACAAATGAATCTTCTTGATGGTAGTAGTAAGGAGTACAAGAAACCTTCATGTATGGCGAGTATGTGACAATGCCGGCATTTTGACAGGTCAAGATATCAGGAGCTAGAGGAAAGCCGTCTGCAGTTATTGACAGGGATGATAGTTTAAACAAGGCAAACCACTGTCTCTTAATAGTTTCAGCAAATTCATTGTTGCACCTCTGTTGCCCTTCCCTATCTTAGCTTGTCATGATTTGTTACAGTTTGATCCTGCCAAATTGAAGAAGCTTCCTCCTAGCTTTAAAAAGAGTGGAGGTTCTGTCACTGCTGGAAATGCTTCACTGATTAGGTAACAACACTTTCCCATAACCTCCAGTCACCACCAGTCGAGCTTCCCCCCCCCCCCCCCTGCCGCCTTAGAGATGTTCATGTTTACATTGTGTTTGTACTCTGCCTACACCAAAATGTTTATATAATCATGAAAACAGACTAATGCCGTGGGTGGGGATATGAGGAGTTAAACCTAGGACAACCCCTAGGCAGGTTGGTTTCCTAACCACTAGGCTAACCTTGATCCTCATCATGAAAATAGTTTTTAAGAGTGTGATTTCCAACAATTTGTTTAAGAAATTTTGGAATATCCATATTCAACCAGAGGTGTATCCTATTCACTATTGTCCTTAAGGAAATGACTTTAATGTCAGTACGATACAACTTACTTTGTGTGCCTATATAATTCTGCTTTAAAATTTTGTATGACATTAGCCTGCCTTTATATCCCCTACCTTGTAAAGATACTAATATTCTTCCTGAATTTTCACAAATAGTGATGGTGCTGCTGCATTAGTATTGGTCAGTGGAGAGAAGGCCAAAAAACTTGGACTGAAGGTTATTGCTAGGATCAGAGGGTTTGCTGATGCAGCTCAGGTTCTAATCTTGTACTGTTGTGTGGCACAAAATCTACTTTCACACCCTCTGGATAGGAAAATCAAGAGCTTTACTAGATAAACAAAGCTAGTTTAATTCTCCAACTGACTCTGTCTGACCAGGCTCCTGAATGGTTCACCACTGCTCCCGCGCTTGCAATTCCAAAAGCAATTTCAACTGCTGGTTTGAAGATTTCTGAAGTTGATTTCTTTGAGATCAATGAGGCTTTCTCTGTAAATATTTCCTTCCCGTGATTTGAGTTTTTATCCTTCTGCTTAGGTGTATGTGCACATTTATACCTCTTGTTCTGGTGTGCAGGTAGTGGCTCTTGCTAACCAGAAATTGCTGGGACTTGACCCAGTGAGTTCCGCCTTTTTATTTTCAACGTGTTCTTCTGAACTAGTATCAGTCACTCAATTTTCTGACGGCCCTTCCAAATGCGATAAAATTGTGTAGGAAAAAGTTAATGTTCATGGTGGAGCTGTGTCTCTTGGACATCCCTTGGGTTGCAGTGGAGCTCGAATCCTAGTCACACTGCTTGGGGTATGTTTATTGTCATCATTATTATATGCTGAACTTTAGAACCTAATCATCCTTTCTCATGGGGCTCTTATTCTTTTCATCATCCATTGTCAAATATTACTCCTCGGCCTTCTCTACTTAAATTGTTTTCACTCTTTCCGTTGGCGGATGCATAGGAAGATTAATAGTTGTAAATAGGATTTGCCTGGATTAAGCTGCCAAAGGTGGTGTTTATATCACCTGTTTGCTACGGAATATTAGTACTGTGTCTACTCAAATTGTTCTTTACTCCCTTTTGCATTAGTATTCCAGGCTAATGCTAACTTTGCCAACTTGGGATGTGAGTTGCGACATGATTCAATCATGCAGGTGCTGAGGCAAAAGAAAGGGAAATATGGTGTTGCAGGCATTTGCAATGGAGGTGGAGGAGCTTCTGCACTCGTAATAGAGCACATGTAAGCTTCTTACATTGGTCACATAACTCTGTTGAGGTAGTAAGAGAATTCGCATGCACTTCGAGGATGTTTTCAGGGAACCTGTATTGTTTTCACTTGCTGCTTTTCTATGCTAATGCAGGTCAGCACCGTGGGTTGGAAATTCAAAACTGTGATGCTCGCTAGGTCGTAACAATGCTGTACATACTCGAGAGTGACCGATACTCGCTTGGTTGTAATAATGTGCAGGCACTCTCTAGGTCTTAATAATGTTGTGCATACCCGAGAGTGTTTTAGGTTAGTGTCTCAGTGATCACCGTGGGGACATGTCCCTCCAGAAATCATATGCTTAATGAATCTGGGATTTCGAGGTTTATAATCAAGAAATTCCTAGTATTTCAATGTCAAAGTGATTGGGGCAAATTATACACTGCTTTCTCATTTTTAATTTTCTAGTTGTTTACAAAGATGACTTACTCTTAAACCAAAATTTGGCATTAGACTATTAGACTTGTAAAATCAATAGTGTGAGGCCTGAGAGCAGTGCTTTTTTACACAATGCTATGAACGAAGCGCAGAGGTTTCTGATCAGGCCACCTGAAATCGGATTACCGCAGTGTCTAAACAAATACTGGTAAACACACTGGCAAAAATATATCTTTCCTTCTCCACCATTTGCATCTTCTATACTCGGACTAATTCATATTTTTGCCCTTTTTCATCCTTTTCTTTGGCAAAAAAAAAACCGTGTTTGCGTGCATGAACTTTCACTGGTCCATGTCGTACATGTTTTGTACAAAATTAGTAGACAGACACCGAAAGGAACCCATCGTGAGTAATGTACAGTTTATCGACACCGAGCGCAGGGGCGCGGCAAGAGCTCCCATGCAGGTACTTGAACAATCTCTCAAGAGGATCCTATTGACCAAGAGTGGAAGGATAATAAGAGTGTTTGGCCAAGCTCCTGAAGTGTTTCTGGAAACTGTCCTAGAAACTGAAAACTGGCCAAACACCCAAAACTGAGAAACTATTTCTGGTTTCTGAGAAGCACTTCTAGTGTAAATTTGTTCATCAGAAGTAGAAGCTCCAATTTAGAGCTCCTCCTCCAGAAACTGTTTCTGAGAAGTAGTTTTGCAGAGGTTAGAGCTTGGCCAAACAAGCCCTAAATGAGACAAGCTGGGAATAGCCTATAGTTGACCAACACAGTATTACTTTGTCGGGATTCAACCCGGGAGCATGGTATAAGCATTGATCCCCCAAATGGCGAAACATGTGAATTCCTGCAACATGAATATTCAAAGAACTGCCCACAACAATTTGCAATTGGAAGACATTTTTATTAGAACTACTGAACTAGCCATTTACACTGATTTTATAGGAAATATTACAGGCTGGGAAAAAAACGCCTAATTTATAGACAGCCTTTAAATTTTGGAACCTATTTCCATGAATACTATATCTATGAACTATTTGCTACATTCAGTCTCGAGGAGGGCAACAAGGCAAAACTAACAGTTTCAGCACGGCGGATGTACTTCATATGTCATTCATCATCATCACCAAAACAAATCTTTCGCTCAGCTTCAAAGGTGAATCAACATTTGGGATTCACTGGGAAGCAATCATTTGATATGGAAGCAGAACATGCACAAGCACCCTCCTCGTATACACATCCAAGTCAGAAACATATCCTGTCAGCTCGATGACCAGTGACTTCCCAAAGGTTATATGACTCAATATAAGCAAATGAGCCAAGGTCAGAACACTTCACACGCAAAAATTATTTCCTCATGAACAATTTCAATCTGCAACAAAAAAGAAGAATTTAAATGAACAAGTTTTCAGGTAACATGCGAAAGCAATGTGTAAATAGAAGATGACGTGATAATTACGGCAGCCATAATGGTATCAAGATCTATACACCATATGTTTTGGGTGAATGCAAAGGAGAAAACTGGAGGCCGATGACATGTAACTTTGATCGAAGCAAAACAAAACTGAAAAACACCAATAGAATGTACTCACATGTACAAAATTAGTTGACGGAAATGGGAACTGACTTCTAAGGTATATCATCCATAAACCAGGATCAGCCAAAGCCAAAACCTTCACTAGCTTCATGAATAGCGAGCAGCAGGCGCTCTCGAAGGTGCTCCTTGGAAGAATATTCAGGAAGATCTAATTGATTGAAACTGGGGACCATAGATAAATGAGTCGATTAGGGCTGAAGAGTCTGATGATCACATACTAAACCGACAAGATGACCAGATCTTACCATGTATGAGCTGAAGGTAGCCGCTCAGGAGCTCCATACGCCTTGTGAATTTGGAATCTTTGCGGACCAGAGATCCCTTGCAATGCTTTAAAACCTTCCAAAGGTACCTAAAGAACAAGAGAATAAGACCAATATCATCCCAGGATCAGACACTGCCAAACAAAGGACTCTGAAAGGCGTGTATAACCAACATACTTCACAGCAAACTTCCATCCATTTATTTCTATGATATAATATGCTGTTCACCTGAAGTTACAGAATTCATGTTCTACAACAGACATCACTGACAAAGAAATGCAAAGTCCAAATATTTGATTGCAATTCACTCTAGCCATAAACAATGCAATAGACTAGAGATAATCATGGCGAAGAAGGCACGATAAAATTCAACCCTCAAGGTCTATTGATTTATGAATAAGAATTTAAGATGTCATATATACCTTCGAAGTTCCTGTGACAAATTGCAACAACCTTGCCATATCTTCCTTGCTAAAACTATTCGAAACATCCCAAAACCACTGAATAACATTTGACGCAGCTGTATAGCCAGTATACTCGGTGTTGGCCTTCAAATCATCCACTGCAAAGCATACAAACTGTTAAGTAATAATTACATATTAAGCTACAAGAATTGAGCAACATAAGATACATCCACTTACAGTCAATTTCTGGGAGTCCACTTATGAGGAGCTCCAGCTCTTTATCATTGAAGATAGAGATAAGCTCCCGGGGTATCAGTTCAGTGAAACCTTCAAGGAAAGAATTGATTTGGGGACGAATAGCATTTGTCAATATGTGATCAGCAACAAGATCTACATACTCATGTTTTGTTTCCTCAGTCACCCTTATGTTTCTTCCACCAGGTTTAAGCTCATGATCAGTCACCTTTTTACGCCAAAAGAAAGAGGTTAGAAATTATACATCATCCTTATAATAAAGCAGAGTGCCGTAAGTACAAAGCACTTATACAAAAAAACCCGCTGGCCTGTAAAATAAGGTTTCTGGACACCAAAAAGTAAGATACACCTGGTACCTAGCTTCAAATCAATTATTAATTTTAGTAAGAATTTTCAAGACCTTACCTGTGTTTTCTCATACAAGATAAGCTTTTCTTCATCAGCATCCATGCTAAATGTTAGGTCAAGAATGTCATTGACATCATTCTGCAAAAGGAGAACGTGCACCATGAGGTTCCATAACCCATTAATGGCCAAAAACTAATAGCTTAAAAGCATCGGCAGGACAAGGATCAGAAACAACTAACCTCTAACATCCATTTCAAGTTTTTATAGTAATCGGGATCCACAGCCTCAATGTCGTGGTAAGTCACCTTGACTCCTAGAATATGCTTGTAAAAGGAGCGTGTGAAATACACATCCAAAAGCTGCGCATCAAATAAGGCTTTGGCAACCTGTAAATAATCAAGGTGTGTTAGATAACAAGAGAGGACTTTAAGATACACATCTTTCACTATTCAACAGATAGCATCAAATAAGGAGAGAATTAAGTTCACCAAACACGTACCACACGGCCAACAAATTTGAAGTATGACAGATGTTCAGTCTGGTAAACAGAATTAGGATTTGGTTGGAAAGTCACATTGTTGCCAACAGTAGAGAATAGCAGAGCCCCCTTGTCAAATATGACCCTCGACAGTAACTGATACCACTCTCTTGTAAGTCCACCAGCATCAATGCCCTCCTCACCTTGAAATTGCACATTCAGTCTACCCTTCAAGTCCTGAGTTGATCTCATCCGCAGCTGATTGTACGAGTCTTCAAGGACATATGCCCGGCGAACACTTATTCTAAGTGGTCCAGCAAGGTGTTGTTCATGTTGCTGTCTGATTCTTGAACGGAAATATGCCCTTTTGTTGTCAAAGTCAATTAGGCGAGGAGCTTTTAGCATCATAGACAGTGACTTTTCCAGCAATCCAGGACTCTGCCTGATAAACGCATTCAAAAGGCGTCGATGTCTGTCCGCAAACCTTGAGAATACGACTGCGGCGTCAGATCTTCTTTGAGAATCGCCATTGCACTTCCCCAGGGATGGGGATGGACACTCAGCAGACTCTTTAACTTCTCGTGCAGTAACATATCCTTGATCCTGCTGCACAAATGAGCTATTTGACTGCAATTTTTCACATAGAACAAAGAAGGACTCAATAAATGGCAAGAGTCTTTGAGTCCCAGGAGGGAGGGGAGGAGACGACGCAGAGGACTCTGCAACATTTTCCCCGACACTCATTGAAGCCGTAATTGGTGATAAAGAGCTCTGTCCCAGCTCTGATTCAGTTGTACTTATGCAGTCACTGAGTTCCTGCCACAATGGCTCCAAGGCAGAATTTAATTTCAGCAACACGGCTTGCTCCTCGTGCTCCTTGCCACTTTCCTGACCATTAATATCATCAACACTAGATGAAATGAGAGAGCTCAGTGCTTGCAACACACGAAGCATAGCAGCACCAGCCATAGAACCAGCACTGAGACCCATCATTCGTGTCGTTTTTAGTGTGCTAAGTTCAGCAACTGCTGGGTTACTCAACTCCTGCGCAAGGTCTGAAAGCTCTAGAGTAAAGAATTTTCGGTGAGATACAGCCACCGAGGCCAACTTCTTCAGCACCTCACCAGCAAGCATGTATACTTTGTCTGAGAGCCTAGAAATCACAAGCATAATTATGTCAATCCACTGAAGACAGTAACTAAGAAAAACGAGTAATGAAGCTGAATGAAGAAAACGATGAACATGTGAAAGGATAGAGAAAACCTCGCAACAGATACTTGAAGGATGAAAACATACCAAACCACCATTAAAACAATATCAGTTATGAACACAGTACATACCCCTCATAGCCAAGAAGGCGGGAGAGATTGCCCAAATCATCCTTAGGCAGCCGTGCAAAAACGTCAGAAATATTGTCAGCTCTCTTTCTATCAGATGTTGATGACTCCCCATTCTCAACTCCATTTTGTTGCTTGGTCTCATTCTCCAAAACAATATCATCTCTCAAAGCCTGATCAGATGCTTGAGCGCTTTGTTTCTGGGGGTCATCTAGGATCTGCTCTGGTGGAGAGAGACTTTCTAACCTTGCAGCAGCAGTATACACCACAACTTGAAGCAGACCCATAACCTGCACCAAGACCACCAATATAGTGTAATTGGTATATATTTATTTGAATTTTGAGATAGAAACCATTTACCAGCATCGTCCAACCTACCTGTTCAACATGAGCAACGCTCAGCCGAAATAAAGGACGGGATAAAAGCTTCAGCAACAATATCAAAGGAATACTTCCTCCCTCAGAGTCCTCCACAGAATTAGAAGATACTCCAATTTCCTCCACTTTCTCCTTGCCCTTCCCGTTTTTGGTCTCTAAAAGCTTCTCAGAGGATGGAGGTAAAAGAGATGATTCAAAGTAGAACAATGTATCCGCCACAGCAGAATGATTAGTGGCCAAGTAATTCAAAAGTTCAAGCACACGGCGCAAAACCAAAGGTGGGAGACCTACAAAAGACTTCCATCAGGAACAGTGAACAAAGAGGGAGGAGGGAAGAAGAGCATAAAAAGATGAAGAGATTTTTTGAGAACAAAACGACCCATACCGTCAAACAACTGGGATTGACCATAGACAACATTAGATGGGCAACCATATAACCTTTGAGGATTGCTCATTGAAAAGCTAGCCGCAGTTCCTTCAGTCGCAGGTGTGATCATACCAAGCAAAAGATGAACTACAGTTGCTCTTGTAAGACTATGGGCACACAAATTTAACAGGAGACGCTGCAGAAGGCCTTTCCCAAGAGGCTGTTATAAAGGTACAATAAACAAATCAGCTTCAAATGAAAAAGCAAACTTCTAGAAAAAGCAGAGGCGGATACAGCAGAAAATTTCAGCAATTGCATAATTACCAAAGAGCTTTTAACCATTCCGATGCCACATACTTTACTGACTCTAACAATTTGTTCTATGAGAGAGAAATACATAGATAGGAAGGGAGTGAAAGGAAAGTAGGAGATCCAAAATCTCTCTTTTGATTATAATGAGAATAGAGTAATAGAGGTAAGAAGGGAAATCTGGGGTTGTTTAAGCAATTAGAGATGTAAATTTGTTCTTATTGTCGAATAGGTTATTCTGTAACCTAAAAACCACGAACTGACAACATGCAGAAACAATAACCACGAACTTATTGTCGAATCCAGGTAATATACCTAGCCTCCTGATTTCCCTCCCCACTATTTCCCTCTCCTATACATTTTTTTATCCAAACAAACAATCAAGGATTCCTCCCTCCCCCCCCCCCCGCAACCCCCAAGATTCCTTATACTATTAGAGTGCTTTCTCTTCACTTTACTCCCTTTTCTCCTACTTTCCTACTCAAAACGAAGTCTAAAGGAAACTGTGTAGAAATTTAAATACAGAAGACGACTGCTGCTCTAACATCATGTTAGGTTAAACACAACCAGCAGCTCCCACCAAGCAATTGGAAACATTTACAGACAAAAAGATCAAATAAACAAACTAAGATGACCCACCTGTGCTAAACGCAAGAGCCTCATCAATGCCCTCAGGGCATTTCCATCCAGCAGTGGCTCCCCTTCAACCTCATTAACTTTCATGAAATCTGAAAGAGAAGAGCCTGCCCTTCGTCCCAAGGTTACCCCAACACCCCGATCCATAACAGACTGCCTGTCAAAACCCAACCCATTCCTACGATGACCGAGTCTATGGCTGCCTCCGAAAAGGCTCCGCGCCTGGTAATGACTCATTGCTCTATCCCTAAGCATTTGAGCTTCCGCAAGCAGTGGGGAAGGCAAAGCCGATAAAACTGCTTCAGATGATGTCAGCAGTACCTATCAGATGCAAAAGTTAAGATGTTAATAGGACCATATAAATTACCAAAACGATTACTCTTAACAAAAATTCAGGTGCAAACCTCTTCCCGCAAATCAGTTGGAAGAGTAGCTATTATAGAAGCATTATCCATGTCAACTGGCTGTCCTTCACTCTGCTGAGCCAATCTCTGCGCTCGCTGCTGGGCCAGAACTTCAGCTTGAATATCGGGAGGCAATGCAGCTAGAAACTCAGGATCAATGTCTTCTACTGAGGGTGGGCTGTATGTAGGCGGCGCAGGTTGAGATTGCTGGGATGCCAATACCTCAGCTCGTAAGTCTTCAGGAAGTGCCTCTAAAAAGGTCGGATCAATTGCACTGCTACTAGGGGGATCACCACTAGCTTCTCCAATATTATCAGAGTTCATGGAATCAGGATTTATGGAAACATTCTGATCAGTGAAGGGCTCATTACCGTGAAATGAAGGCATGAGCTGATCAGTTTGATCTGGTTCAGCATCTCCATTCATCTCAACATCAGACTGTACCAGGAAGCTAGGATGATCTACTCTATCACACATCTCTTCGTTAGGATTCACTACTAGGTTACCACTAGGCTGGGGTGAAGGTACACTGCCACCTAGGGCCTGCGTACGCCCTTCATTTGCACTATCTAGGAGTACAGAAACCCCTTGCTGTTGGACATCGCATTCTGGGTCTAAAGATGACAGCGGAGGCGCTGACGTAGTTATTTCACCGCAAGGTCCACGCCCAGACGAATTAGTTGACAAGGGTTCAGTATCGCAGGCAGGACCAGCCTCCACCTCTACCTCAGAATTTGGAATGACATTACCTCCAGGAGAAGTAACAGCAACTTCAGGATTTGTTTGCTGGCATTCATCAATACCCCCTGGCAGCACCTCTTCAGTATGCCCATCCAAACGGTTCTCCACAGGTTCCAATAGACTAATGCTGTTTTCTTCTGCATCCAACGGTCTTTCCTGCTGCCTTATATTCTCAGATTGCCTTTCAACTTGAGTACTGGTAGCAGATGCCCCCTGCAAAAGAGAAAGAAAGGCATTCTCCACTGCCTGTGCAATAGCAGAAGCTTGATTCCCGGCTTGTGGTTGACCATCATCAGACCAACGACCATCACCTGGCCCTCTTCGCCCAGTTAATTGCAGCGAGTCCATA
>JBBYHQ010000013.1:1895489-1922317 GCA_038382645.1 Spergularia azorica
GAACTCTCCTCCCTTATTTATAGGCTAATTCTGTTGTGTATAACAGAATTCTAACTAACTAACTCGCGTCTGTTACATATTAACTGCAGCCGAACTCAGATTACTTCGAATTTAGCAGTGTAAAACTAGAGCATCCTTTGTAGGTTGGTTTGGCATTTCTTTTACAGGCTTTGACTAACAATAATTGTATTTTGTTTATCTGAAGGAAATGGTAGCTGTCGTAGTACAACATTCATAATAAGTTGTTAGTGTTGGAAATATAGGGGTTGATTATGGCATATCGTAGGCTTCTAGGCGCGTATGATCGCTATCCTAAAGACTTAATTCGCTCCCTCGTGCATGGGCCATTGAATTAGTCTTTGAGATACAAAGAGAGCCCCGATAGCGCCTGCATAAGCGATATCGACACACTAAGTGGCACTAGGATCATTGAAGTTTGCATGGAGATGAATGTGGGGTGAATTCTCTATTCAATTCAATCATGTATCATGATCATGTGATTGTCTAAATGTCTAGGACCCCCTAGGAGTATATATAATGTAATGAGGCCCCTTAACATTAAATCTTGTCCATTTATTTAATCTACACACTCAATTACATTAAATATAAGTTAGTAACCATAACTAACTTACCACAATTAGACATTACAAATAATTTCAATTAATTAATTACTCAATAATTAATTAACCAATTATTTATTTGGAAATTCTCCAACAGTTAGCATCTCCAATGTTAAATTTTTTGTTGTAGTTTAGCAGTTTAACTTTGTGGGCATATGACATCAATAGCTCACCCACTTGTAGCCTGGCAAGCAATGTTATTCCACCAAGCGCTTGAGAATTTAGTAAAATTAATAAAAATAGTGAAAATTACTCTTCTTTACATTTTTAATT
Organism: Spergularia azorica; assembly: GCA_038382645.1. Lineage (NCBI taxonomy): Eukaryota > Viridiplantae > Streptophyta > Magnoliopsida > Caryophyllales > Caryophyllaceae > Spergularia > Spergularia azorica. The sequence goes on from JBBYHQ010000013.1 coordinate 1,896,383, forward strand.
ATTTTTTCATTAGAATTACAAACAAAATTAATTTCTTGAAACTACAATGGTTATAACATGTAGTTTGGCTAGATTGTTAATCCACCCTCTCTTCTACGTGGATCCTATTTGGCAACTCTGAACTACAATGCTTGTATTTTAACATTGGGAATATACGTAGGGTAAATCAATCTGGGTTGTTTTACAAGGAATTCTGCTTCGTGCACTTCGAAGCACATATAATGGTTGTCACATTATCTGATGCGCCATAATGCGTGATTCACATTACATGATAATGGTTAATCTCTGCCCTGTTCCGCCCTCTTTAAACACTTACTAGTTTTTGTTTCGATTTTTCTTTTTCGAAGAGTAGGAAACGAGAGCAACAGGTTTTGGAAGGCTGATAACAGTTTGCAGAGTTACGTCTGCCTGCTTTCCCAAGTTGTGGAGGAAGTACGAATACATCAAAGAAAGAAGCACGAAAATAGGCCAATTGCATTATTAGAAGTTAATCACAGACAATATGTGAAATACTTCTATCAAACCTCTGTACAAAAGAGTTCAGTAAAGATAAAAAACCATGATGAATATCTGTCTGGTAGAATCAAAATTGATCAAAAAATGAACAGATAGAAGGACCCAAGAAGAACCAAACTCGAATGCAGCTCAGGTGTCATCAACTTGAGAATGGAACACAAAGCTCGGAAATGTAATTGTGATTTCCCTGTCAATAACAAATAAAAGTAAATATCAGTAATCGATTACATCAACTTTGACAGAAGTCAGTGATTGCACCAAGTATTCCAGATTGTTCGGTGGCAGGGTACTTACTGCAGGTATTGAAGAGTCATGTTCTTTAAAAGTGAAGGATGTCTGTAAACAAGGTTTCTCCATTCTTCTTTGTCAATTTTACCATCTTGTTTAGTATCCGTTTCCGCAAAGGTCTGCAGAAAATGACAAGGATAAGATAATTGAACATATGAAAAGTAAGAACATCGCAGTGCTGGTTTTATGCCTTGAAATTCTTCCATTGTTGGAATTTCTTGTCAAAACCGAGTTCTTTTTTAAATACCAAGTCCTTAAAATTTTGCCAATAGAGGGAGAGGCAAGAAGAGCTAGAACTTTACTTATCAAAAAATTAAAAAAAGAGCTAGAACTTTAGTGAGACCGTCTAAAAACTAAACAAAAAGTTCATCCATCATTTCAACAATTTCTTAAGTCGTGGGTTTGATTAAAGATGAATTGGCATGAGGAGAGCTTTTATTTATGGTTCTATCATGTTACTTGGAAGTGCTCTAATCTAAGTTGATCCGTCCTTTCTTTGGTAGCTAAATGAAAACAAGTAAGATTTGACTTCCATAAAAAATTACCAACTTTTGTGCACTAAGTCTTTAAATTTAGTAGAGCATGCTTTCGGATAATATTAACCAATTGAAAATTCAATGGCATGGAAACAACTATGTCCTCAGATTTTCAGTGATCTCAAAATTTGGTAAAACGCACTGCAGCAGTTTGTGATAGCAAACAGCACGTATCTAGATAGCAAAAGAGTGTAAAGTTAAAACCATTTGTTTCCGATAGCATGTATCTAGATAGCAAAAGAGTGTAAAGGTTAGAGCTAGCACCTTTGTGATGATCTCTTCAATGACATGGTCTGCGAGATTCATTCCAGTTTCCGCTAGTGTGGCTACAACCATTTGTTTCACCTGCACAAATATAAAAGCCTTAACTTAGAACACATCAAAGATTGGTCGTTGCTGAGACTTTAAGAGCATCTCAGCATGTCAATCTTACTATACCCAAGATTCATGTGCATTAGATTATAATATGGTCAACCTATGAATATAGGTTCAGACTGGCACCTCAAACAGAACAAATGTCCTATCTAGTGCTGTAGAAGCGTATCTCTAACACATTCTATGCCCTTACAGGAAAAAAAATGCTAGTTAGTACCTTTAAACTATGCCTCATCTACTTGTTGAAAAACAGGACTGAGATTGGACCCCATGACAGAAAGGGTCAAGTAAAGCTAGACCAAAACAGTCAATATAAAACTACTTTAGATAGAAGTTCTCTTTCCTAAGTTGATACAGATTCGTATAATAACAGTTCAGCAGAAGACACAGAGTATGTGAGCACAGGCTCCAGGAAAGCTAATATATTTCTGTTTAGTCAAGTGCCTGGGTGAACAAAGCTGTAAGTTTGTATTCCGGTGAATCAGCGCCCCTAAATATGCTATGCACTTGTGTTCATAGTTTTTTATTCTTTCACCAACAAATGTTACCAGGACCTTGTTTACCCTAAGGCTTAATTTCCATTTTAATTGCCTCCTCACTCGCTGTTCAATTCTGCTGAAGGTTGCACACTAGTTAGAGGAGTTGCCCATTATCTGCAGCTCAGACCTTTACCTCCTCGCCCATATTACTTTTCTGCCATCACAAAATCCAAGGACCAGAAAATAACTAGTCATGAAAACCCCCACCCAATCACAATGCTGAAACAAAGGGTTCACAAGTCCAGGATGATTACTTCCTGCTTTACCTTAGATGCAATTACAACAATAATTTCTTAAGTGGCACAAATGGAAGTATCGGCAAAATTTCCTCCCCCTTTTAGTCAGTCCCTTGGACCAGAATGAAATGCAAAGTCCAGCCAAGTGTATTCGTCAACTCCACACTTCATCATGCTGCCACAGCTTTATGACTTAGTCCTCTACACTACAGAACAGCAGAGCAAACAAAATTTAGGTTCCTCTTTGTCCTCCTTTTAGAGGATCTGGACCCCTGGAGGTTGGGGTCTTGGGGATTTATACTGTAAGATTACAGTGAGGGCCTCAGAGATACCAAACATTAAACATTTGATTCTTCCCAAACTGCATTTTGCAGAATGATTAGGAGAGGCAAATCAAACAATGGAATTTCTGTGACCTGAAGAGATTATTAAGATACTTCGGATAGCTCGGAATATAAAATCATGTTCCTCAGCATTTAGGCCCAAAAATCGGAGACTGCGGTCTGCGGGAAGACAAAATACAGTACTGATCTCTATATCGTCCTTTTTGGTCATAAGTGACCTCGTGATAGTCCCTTAACTTTTGACAAGTATCACTTGACATGTCAAAAATCGAGCCGACCCGAAAATATAGTGCCGAACTAGTTGACCCGAAATTCATATAAAATTACGCACACTATGTATTGTAGCAATATATATATAACAATTGACAATATAATGCTAAGATTGAATTAAATTAAAGACTACATTGCCCAGCCCCCAAAATGAAGGAACATAATTGGCTATCAAAGGGATTTTCTGCAACAATACACACATTTCTCAATAAAGATGGAAAATTAGAAAAACACAAAAAGCGATGTCCAAATTAATAACTAACCTGTTCCCTTTCAATGAAACCTTGCTGCTTGAGATCATACAGTTTGAAAGAAACTGCAAAACCAAATAGGTAGTTTCGGTGTAAGTTAAACAAGTCAAAAAATAAGTCATCGGCATCTAGGAGTGTGCAGCAAAATTAGTTCCGAACAAAACAGCATTAGTGACTTCCATACTGCCTCCATCCCTCTAGTATTGTATACTCACTCCACTTTGGCTGGTCCATAAAATATTGTTATGGTTGCTATCTTCAATGATTGCACATGATCTGACTATTGTAGACAGTTTCTAGCTATAGGTAATAAAAAACTTTGCTAACCACTAATGTGGCGAGCAAAGGGGTAGTAATGGTATGGGCATCTAAATTCGCTTAGTAGGAGATTCTATTTGATTTTTTTTTTTGTGTGGTGTTACTTTTATGCAATCAGCTTCCTGCATCTTATGTACTCAGCAGAGCTAGTCTGAGAGCTGATGGTGGAGTTCCAGGGAGGAGGCTTATCTCTTACTTTCAAGAAAACATTAGCTTATTTATATGCTACATTACAATCACTGGTCCAATAAGTTCTGATCGGTATTAAATGCAAGGTAAAAGAAAAGAAGTTGAATAAAAAGCATATATGCACATACAGTCGATTTTTTGTTCAGTTGGAGCTTGTGGATGGAAAACAGAAAGCCCACGAGCGAACTCTTCAAAACCTAGAACTCCATTATGCTTTGTGTCAAACAAGTCAAAGACCTACAACAACCAGATATTTGTTATCAGTTCACAGAAATATATTGGATAGCTCATCGATCCAAGATCAATATAGGGTGCATTAGACAAATATTCTACATCATGCAGGCACAATATTGGAGGCCCAAAGAAGCACCTTATTATGTAAAGCAGGTAAGAACCCATACAGGTCATGAACACAGAGAAAGTGGGTTGATGCCAAAGACATGGAGAATCCATTTGTAAAGTCATAGCAACGAATAGACTACAAGTCTAACACAGCTTATTAGTATGATTGAGAGGCACTTTCAACTATCAATAAAAGACTTACTCTGTCAGCAAATAAACTCTCCCTTCTGTTCGTCCTAAACAAGGCCAACTGAAACTCTTCCTGAAGAAGAAAATAAAAAATACAACATATTAAGACAACAATGCAGGTTATATCCAAATAAAAAGCTTAAGAGTGACTTTGTAAAGCGTATATACCCCTCCTCCCCCACCACAATTACTGACTTGAATTTTGAAACTATATTCCTCCAACCCACAACCAATAGAGCAAGGGAATTGATTTCAAAAAAAAAAAAATATTAAAGAAAGAAAGGAAATTGTCATGTACGTGCCCTGCCTTCTGGATTTGGTTCAAGCACAATTCTAGCCTTTGATCAGCGAAAAAGAGTAAAAGACACACTTTTGAACAATGAAGAGGTCTTCTTATTTTATATTGGTTGTGGGCTGCTGGAGCTTTCATGGGTATTCCGATTACGTATATTCAACAAATTCCACTACTTTCGATTTTATTGCTAATTTTATTTTATTTGATAAATAATGTCATTACTGAATTGAGAACAGACCAACGAATGAGGATAAGGCAGACAAAATAAGAGCTTTATTTCTATCCAAAAAAACAGAAAAGTCTCAATTTGCTGCATATTTTAACATATCGATTATTTTCTTCTCACTTTCTCATCCTATCTGCTTTCTACGTGACCTCTGATGGCAGTGAGAACTTGGAGGAGTAAGGGAAGTACAGAAGTAGCATATTGCTACTGTGTATTGCTCTAATATGTTTTGAGAAAATAGACAGCTAAGAATATCAATAACGTATATTTTTGGCAGAACATATAAAATTTGTTTTAACCTTCTGGATGAGACCGTCATCAATCACCGCACTGCTGATTCTTTTGAATAGCTCATAAAGAGCTTCAATTTCGCTCACACTAACTGCAGAAAAAAGCACAAAAACATTCATATCAGATCACTACTTTACAAGTTCTCAAAGTTGTTAAAAACCTCGTATGTGTACCCTTTTATTTCAATTTACATATCGTCTGGGGGCTAACTCACAAGGACACATAAATATTTACATATCAAGCAATAAAAAGTTAAGTTCAGACAAGTAATCAAATACAGACCAGTAAAATGTCTTTACAGCATAGTACAATAAACAGTAGTGGAAGGGTAATAGCTACTTACAGACAGTCTCCCTCGCAAGACGCTCAGGATCTTCAAGACCTCGTGGCGGTTTAGAAATTTCAAAATCGCAGCATTTTATAAGGGAAATAAATAAATGCTGAATTGCGTCTATGCACTGCACCATGATATTTCCCACAAATCAGAAATCCCCATACCTGTTAAGAATTTAGGCAAAAGGTCAATATCTAGGATCAAGGGAATCAACATTCATTGAACAAGTCATATCATGTTAGGCTAAATAGCATGACAAACCTGTCGACCATTTCCTGATTTGTGGTGGTATTCAGTTGTTTAAATGGCAACACTACAATGCACCTAACCTTATCTGTTTCAGACATCAACAAAATATCGTCACTCATACATCAACCACATCAAGTAAACCAATCATCTATAAAATCGGCAAAAAGAAACTTCAACTGATCAAATCTAAAACTTGTTACAATTTCAATGACACATGAGCAACAACCACAACAGGCAGACAATCATCAATACAATAGACAAGGACATACTTCTAACAGTGTCAATTCTCACTGTCCTCGCATCGCTCTAATGGCAAACATATAACAAATTTATGGACAAGAACTCGTAAGAGAATTGAAATGGTCTTTCTCTCCCTCAAGCTAACGTATTTCTCTCTAGGTTTTACTTCTCAGTTCTACTACATATACTGCTAACATTCCTTCTTGATGGGCGAAAATGTCCCCATCAATCATAACATAAGCAGATAGCCTTACAATGCTGCCTAGGAAATGGAACATTCAAAAGAAAATCATCACACACACTGATGGAGAAGGCATTAGAACGTGATAAACTATACATCAATATATACAACAACACTTACATTACATACAATTCAAAACTTTCACTAGCATAAAGGGGCAAGCCAAATGTAAAAGGGAGACATGCAGCAACGCATGCTCTTATACTTTTAAACAGATGACTATACTGAGCACAGCAACACATGGTCAAAGTTCTCTCGCCACCCTTCCAAAAGCATACAAACCTATAAGGCCAAATGGTTAATATAAACAACAACTTCTTTACAATCCTACAGTTCCCAACAGCCATTTCCGGCCCGAACATAATAATCATCAAATTTAACGAAAGTTCCTGACTCTCAGTCTACAAAAGTGTTGAACTTAGAGGTGGTATTGAATTCTTAAATCTTAAACCTCCATTGCAAATTCTGCTACTCTTGCTCCAACCCCCCACCCCTCTCCATTATCTACCAGAATTCATGTAAATTCCACCTCTATGCCCCAAAACAACACCAGAAAAACGTCGTTTCTTCTATGGAACACTCTTCTCCATCGAAGCACCCCAAGAATTGTACATGCCCAACCACATATAGGACTAACCCCAACTCCAGCCCAACGTCGGTCCATCTCGAATTGAACATGACTGAAAAAGGGTTCTCACTTCTCAGGAATATTAAACATGACAAGCTATGATTGAATCACAAAACTCCAATTCCATATACATAAAAAGGGCTATCAAGCTAACATTTTGGGTCAATTTCAGCATAAATCATGAAGCAAACACAACCTTTCAAACACTTGCCAAAAAAACAAACAAAACCCACTTGAGACATAATAGAATTACACAAGAATTGAAGGATAAGCTACAAATCTGACCTCAAAATTGATCAGAAACCCAGAATTTCGTATGTGGGTAATGCCGTATAAACTTATCCAACGATCGAATTTCGATTCTGATTGGTAAATAAAGAGTCACCTTTTAAGAGCTGATCAGAATTAAAAAAACAAAACCCACCTCAGAAAATAGCTCCTTTAAATGTATCAAACACTCAAACAAGAAAATTAACAACCGAATTAGACAGCAATCATTCGATCTAATAACAATCTAACAAATTTGATCAAGCTTTCCAAAATCATAATAATTCAACGCAAAAGATAGGGAGAAATGGCTTGCCTTTGGAAGAACCAGACGCTCGGTGACAGGTAGGAGAGAGAGAAAAGAAGAACACAAAGAACAAAGAGACAGCAAAGTAGAGGGGGGAGAGAGAGAGAGAAGAGGGTGTATCATGTATGTGTGTATTTACTTTTGTAATTAATTAATTAGTATTTTTGATTAGTTCAAACATGATGACTTGAAACTTGAAAGAGGTGTTTGTATGAAACAAGGTGTGTTTTTTGGGGTTGGCATAATCGTAATCATAATCAGAGTGGGACTCATGTACTGTTGTACGTAATTTTCATGAGATAAGGCATTTTGCTCTATCGGGGGCTGGCTTGTGCTTGTGACTATCAGGCTATATATGCCCATCAATCATTTGCATAGTTGCATGTAGGGGTGGCAAATGGATCGTCGGGTCGGTTTTGGTTCAGGTTATGTCGGGTAGATTCATACTAGGTCTGGTCATATTTGGACAGATGATCCTTCCTGTCGGTTTGGGTCAATTCTATCTCGTAAATTTTGTGTAACTCCTTTTGAAAGTGTTTCAATATTCCTAAATGGTTCACAATGATTTTTTTTGGAAATTTTATGGTGTACACAAGACGGCTAATGGATGACGATTCATGTTAGCCGACCCAAATAATTTTGGAAAAGGCTTGGTTGTTGTTGTTGTTGTTGTATCGGGTCGGTCTCGAGTCGGGTCATAATTGAGTTTAGTTACTGATGGTCATCTACAGGCGTCAGATCAATTTTTGGCATTGCAAGCCGGGTCATTGTCGGGTGGGGTCACTACGTTTTAACTCAGATCGGTTTTGGGTCGGGTCCAGTTGGGTTTGGTTGGTCACAATTTCGGGTCTTATCGAATCATAGTTTCGGGTCAACAAATCGGTTCCGGTGGGGTCGGGTTTGCCAGCCCTAATTACATGCCTTCCATTCATATTGACGATTTTCGTAATTTGGAGGTCACTAATTCAAGCATCTTAGCTATATAGGTGTACAATCGTATGCTGTCTATCCACATTCCACGTACTGGGAAATTACCATGTACAGAGTCTGCTAAGTGCTGAGAGCCGCGACCCACAAGTCACAAAAAGAGATCGAATATTTTTCTTCACTTTTCCCAAACAAGTTACTATATTTGTATACTATACGTCTATACTCCATCAATATATTCCGTCCGACCCAAAGAGATATTCCTATTTCTTATTGGAGTTTTGAGTTGTCATGTTTGAGTCTATTTTTAGACCAAAAATGAATCATTCATTTGCTGTAGAAACCAGTTTATATTTCATTCTGCATTACAGTCTATCAACCCTACTTGATTTTATACCAAACTGATCTTTTATTTGGTCTACAAAGAGTCCCCAACATGACAACTCAAAACTATAAAAAGAAACAAGAAAATCTCTTTGAATCGGAGTAGTATGTTGTTACATTATTTGATCATATAAAGATACTGAGTTTTTTTTATCATAGAAAGATGCTAACTACCAAGCCATTGTAAGAGGTTAGCCTTGAATTTTATTATTTTTAATCATAACCATTCAATAGGTTGACCTTGTAGAAAATGATAGGAGTCTATATGTAGACAAGTAAAAAATGTATCTATGGTTAATTTGTAGTAAATATAATTAAGGGTGCATTAAATTTTGTTGCATAATTCAAAAAATGATGGATTATAATGAAAGAGAAATTAAGGGCAAAGAAATCTTTTTTAGCCACCAAACTAGTAAAGGTGGAATTTAAAAATCACCAATGTTAAAATGGAGATTTATTAAACACTAAGTAACTAAAATGTGTTTATAAACCACTTTAGCTACTTTTGGGATTTAAAAACCACCAAATACTATTGTCAAATAATTTTATAATTAATTATATAAGCTTTAGTTGAAAAATTATTTTATGTAATGTTTTTCAAAAATCGAACGCGGCCTAAAAGAAATCATTGAGTGAATGACTGAATGTTGATTGATCGTTACCTTATAGTGAAAGAAAGCAGCTACGATGAAAGATTTTGTTTTCCATTGATTGTATTAACATCTAGTCTTCAACCTCAAGAATAATGTCGATATAATAAGAGTTTCGTAGGCATGCTAATAATTTCGTTCATCTTGACATTTGATAATATTGCATATAAACATTATGAGCTAAAGTTATTATGGGTTGACATGTAGTACAAAATTTTTTACTTATTAATTTTCCTAGATAATAAAAATTTCGTCTTATTAATTCCGTACAACCTTAATTGTAAATTCATGGATTCTCGCATAGTCGTGAATAACATTTGATAAATAAGTTTTTCATCTAAAAATTATATAATTGCTATTAAAAGTTATTTCATTATATTTGGTAGTTTTTAAAATCCCAAATTTAGCTGAAGTGGTTTATAAATACATTTTAGTTACTTTAGTGTTTAATAAATCTCATTTTTTGACATTGGTGGTTTTTAAATCTCACCCATACTACTTTGGTGGCTAAAATGAGTGGGACACAAAATGGGACAAATGATCCTCACAGATTATAATGATAATGATACATTTTTATTATATGTCCAGAACACTTAGCTAAAGAGGCCCTTGCTCAGTTTGGGCCCAGCCGCCTCTGCTTCTCTTGTGTGATTATCAAACGCCGTTGAGTTCGCTGATTTCTTGTATTTGGAGTACCGCTATAGAAGAAAGGTAATCATGTTTTATCCTGGGAGACAATTGTCTACAAACCTTGGTACCGTTAGAGGGGACACATTGTCTTAAGGACACAACGTGCATTCGTTGGGCTCTAGTTTTTGTCTTCTAACTTTGTTATTGTTTACTTGTTGATTGCATCATTTAAATTCTACTAATTGAGAATTTACATCCGTAATAACAATGTGGAGGTAGAGGCATCGACGGGATAAGGTGGCGCGATTTTGCAAGGAGGAGGCATTGACATAATGACAGGTGGGATGGCACGGTACGACGAAGCCCATGGAGGTGAAGGCGTAGACAAGATGGGCAATGTCTAATGGAGAGGTCTAACGTTTACCTTTTTTTTTTTTGGGAAATTTGTTAACTTTTAGATATAGAAAATGTCCTTATGTCACTAGGAAGAGTTTTATGTCAAAATAGTGTGTGAAGTTTCCAAAATTTATGAAATTGGTGTCTGTCAACTTCTATCAATTAAATTGGTGTCTCCGTTCGGTTTGCCGTGAGTTAGTGATGACGTGTCGCATGGGAATATCGGAGGTTGCATTATTGGCGAGGAAATTTCGCCAAATTTTTCATCTTCCTCCTCAAATTTTATCATCCCCAATTCAATTTTCAACCTTATGATTAGGGATTCCTAACTACCCAAATCAATCAAGTTTTCCCAGTTCTCATCTCCCCTTAAAAATTCAATTGATATGGTACAATTGATTACGATGTCGTGATTTGTTACAACATTGAAGGCAATCGGAAGGAGCGGAGCATTGGGAAACTTTGGAGGTAAGATTGTTGATTCAATGTAGGGTTGGTGCTAATTGTAAATTAGGAGAATTTAGGATAAGTATTGTAATTATATGGGATATTATCCAAGGTACTCTTAAGGTTCCCGACTTTATCTGTGCTACCCCTGAGGTTTTCGAAATTCCTACGGTACCCCTGAGGTTTGGATTTTGCCAACATATGTAACGAAACTTAACACCGTTAGCTAATTGTGAGATATTTAGAAATTAATTAACACTATTTACTATTTAATCTAATAACAAAAAAGTTAAAAAAAAATGTCAAACAAAATTCTCAAAGACCCAAACTTTTCTCTCTCCTCCCCCTAACCCAACGTCCCAACCCCGACCCCACTGTAACACCTTGAGCGGCCTACCCAGACGAACTTCAGAGGAAGGAGAGGAAGGTGTGACAAAAATGAGGAGAGAGAGAGAGAGATAAATAAGGGGGAAAATAGAGGAGATGAGGAGAAGCATGGAGGTGGGGACGTTCAAACCGGCGGCAAATCGACAGCCCATCACAAATATCGACCGCCCTTCACTATATTTGAAGCCGTAACGCCCTATTTCCGTCGAAGGAGATAAAAATTCGAGGAGAGAGAAGAAATAGAGAATGAAGAAATTGTGGCGGAGGAGAGGGAAGCGTTGGGGGTGATGATAGGGGTTTGGGTAGCCGGAGCAATGGGGTCGAGGTGGTGGAGTCGGAGGCGGTATTGGCGGTGGTGGGTGCGGGTAGTGGCGGTGGTAACCGGTGGTGGTGGCTCGGGTAAGGAGAGGTGAGGGTAGAGGGAGGAAAGAGAAAAAATGTGGTAGTTTGAGTTTTGTTTTTGGTTATTTTCAGTTTTTTAGAATTTTTAGATTAAATAATAATGTCATTTAATCTCTAAATAGTACAATTAGCTAACGGAGTTAAATTTTTGTTACACATTTTGGCAAAACGCAGACCTCAGGGGTACCGTACGAATTTCGGAAACCTCAGGGGTACCACAGATAAAGTCGGTAACCTTAGGGGTACCCTGGATAATATCCCTAATTATATTAATAATAAGAATAATTGTAATAATTATTACTCCCTCCGTTTTTTTTTTGTTCTTTATGATTTGTTTGAATATGTGAGAAATTCAAATGAAATGTATAGAACAAAAAAAACCGGAGGGAGTATGTATATTGAATGATGAACCCAGAAACTTCAAAAATAAAACTTAAAAACCCCTAGAAAAATCCCCAAATCAAACCCAAAAAATTCTTTAATAGATGGTCCGGGCGTGACACGAGCATGCAAACTATTTTTATTGATAAAAGTTGGGAGACACTAATTTCATTAATTCTGGAAAGCTCACAAACCATTTTGACAGAAAACTCCATTGTTTTTTTTTTTTTTTTTTTTTTTTTTTTTTTTTTTTTTTGGGTACAAAAGAGGGCCGAAGCCCGAACACTAAAACAAAAAACTACTCACGAACTATCCCAGGCCAAGCGACCCCAAGAGCATCTTCGCGGAGAATGGAACGGAGCTCTGCCAGAGGGTATTGTAAGATGATCAACTTCCGGTTTTGAATGACGCCCTGATTTACAAGCCAATTAGCGGCGTTGTTCGCTTCACGATAGATGTGCTCGATGCGAATTTGCCAAGCATGGTTTCGGATTAAGTTCTTGCATTGTGTTGATGTTGTTGTGGTGGTACCAAGTCTCGAACACCCGACCTATAGTTGAATGTAAAGCACCTTTCAACCAATAGGCCCGATGTGAGTTGGTTGAAACCTCCATTGTGATTTGTGAATGGAGTATTCTACTTAAGTTTCTTACCATAAAACATGTTTTGAATGATTTCTTTAGCTGAATTTTAAACAGCTATGTCGCAGCCCGCATGACATGAAAAATGGCCTAACTTATTAAAGAATTTTATTATTCTCGTAATTCTCTCTAAGCCAGGAAGGGAGCATTGAATTAGCCCATGATTAAGTCGTGTATGGCTAGGCCATGGTAAATTATACCATGCTCCAAGGAGTACAAGGAGCATGGTGGTCCTCCTCACAATAGAGGAGTAGGGACCACACTTAAAATAATTTAGTACAAGGAGCATGGTGGTCCTTCTCACAATAGAGGAGAAAATTATTTTAAGTGTGGTCCCTACTCTTCTATTGTGAGGAGGACCACCATGCTCCTTGTACTCCTTGGAGCATGGTATAAGTATTGCTATGCCATTTCTCCTAATCTAACCCATTACATGTTCTTGTGAATTGATTTTTTTTGCTGTATTGTTTTTGATAAATTCGGTCACCTAGTTGGCAATTTAAGGGCTAAAATAAAGCTCATATCAAGTTGAAACTCGTCCCTAAATTGACCACTAAAAAAAAGCGCCTTATCTCGGTTCGGAAATTCCGGGCCCATTAATCGGGCGGGTAATGTTAAGGTCCGACTCCGAATTGGTCTAATGGAATACTTTCACTTTCCTAAACCGTAAACCGCTCCAGTTTTAGCGTTATTAAGGGGAACTTTGAAGCAACAATTATATGAACATTGAATGACCTTCAAAATTTGCCCCCAAATTAAAAAAATTAGGTCAAATCTCCTCACTCGAATTCGATTGTGTCGAGTCTGTTTTCCCCCAATTTCTTCAAATTCGTTCAATCCTGCTTCGAATTGCGTTACTATTACGTTTAATTTTGTGAATTAATTGTCGAAAAATGGGGAGAAAAGAGAGAAGATTAGCAGCGAAGATTGGCGCAGGTCGTAGAGTTAAGCTCGATCTCTTCGCTGATGAACCCTCTGGTAATCATTCTATCTCATATCCTATCAATTTTTTTTAATATTGTTTATAATAATCTCTGTTTTTTTTGGGTATTATATCACTTGATTATAAAGTTTTAGCTAATTTGAATTAATGGGAAACTTCTGCTAGAAGTATTAGTTAACTTCATTGTGGTTATTAGTGTTATTCGATTTCGTAGACTGCTTATATGTTCCCTCAAAATTAGGAGCTGATTTGTTCATATGTTAATTCAATTGAAACAATTGTGTACTTGTTCCATTGAGTAGTTTAATTACTAGTTTTATTTCGATTCCGAAAAACGACTGTAAGTACTCATTAGGCTATGGGAGACCTAAATGACGAGCAAGTTTATCTAGATATTTTCGGGTTTGTGCTGCTGCTGCTGTGCCATGGCTTGTTTTTGCTGCTGGGAGCGTCAAACATAGCTTAAAGAATGAAACTTTTGTACCAGTTTTAGCCCGCAGTATCGTGTATTACATAGTCATTTGCTGTGGTTGCCATTCTGTGATATATATTATGTGAAGTAAGTCATTCGATATTGCTACATTAATTGCTTGGAGCTTGCTTCTTTGCCAATAAAGGGAATTGTTGTTATGTTATGTTTTGGATGGTTTGGGTTGAAGGGAAGATGGAAATCTATTTCTTGCAAGGAACAAATGATTTGTGTTTCGATAAGGGATGGCAAACTCGTCTCCTGATCGAACTCCTTGTGATTAAAGAATTTCTTTCGGGTTGCTGTGGAACAATTAGGAGATTTCCTAGAAGAAATACGGGGTGCCATTGGTTGGTGGTCCCGCTTACGGTTTATGGGGTCAAATCAATATGTTCTGAAAAAAAATATTTGAATATTAATCTCATCGATATCATAGATCTCATAAGTATCATACCAAATCCCATCAATCGAATCACTTTTTCGAGAAATACGAGACATCTAAGTCATACAATAAAGAGATCTATTCATTGATAAGAAGAAAAAGGGTGAACGGTGATTGGATTGAGTATAAAATAGGATCCTGGGTCGCTAGCAGTGATTCGATTGATGAAGAAGAAAGATAGTTTATTGGTTCAGTTCTCCACTTTAACGACAGAAAAAAAGATTGATCAAATTTCCTTTCTCTTCTGGTGCATCCTAACAACAAAAATTCTTCTCCAACTGTACCATCAAATGGAAACTGTTCTGAGGAGATGACATATCTCAATATCTGTTGAGCATATCCTCCCGCTTCCCCATCATATTCAGGCTTAGGATTTAATCTTTAAAGTCCTTTGATGTGTGGTTGACCTGCTCTTGTATTCCACTTGCTGCTCAAATGAGCTTTCTTGTGTTCAGCTCGTAAAATTGGGAAACAATGATGTTTTCCTAGTGATTGAATTTTTGATAATCCAAGAGGTTTTGTTTTGTATTGCCGTCATAACCTAAGCTTTCAGCGATAATGCTGTGACACAACAACGAAATGCTCCCTGGGCCCTCTTGCTGGCAAAGCATATTATAGATGTTTTAAGCAATGAAAACACCAGTTAACTGTTATCTGATAACCTGTTAGATCTTCCCATTTGCTCTGAGAAATTTCTTGCCCCCCCCCTCTCTGTATAGGTAACTGTCAAGTGTGATATTCACATGTTGGCATCGTCCTTTTCTTGTAGTATGGAAGCAAAAGATGCTTGTTATGGTGAAATCTCACCAAATGGTATCTTTCATGTTGTTGAGTCTCGAGATAGTTTCTAATTAGTTCTTGATGGTTAAATACTCAACAGGAGATTTGGGTGGCTCTTCTCCAAAAGATGAAGTCGAAAAGGATGTGGATGGCAAACATGATCCAGAGCTACCCAATTCACCGTCTTCAGGTGGGTTCTGTCGATTTTCTTCAAAAGGATTTTGTAGCGAAGGCATGAGTAGATGGCTTTCTCGTCATGGATATTTGATATAAGAAATATTGCTTTGCCTTCCAAGTATCTGTTTTCAGAATGTAGAGTGGCTGTGGTGTTAAGGACATTAATTGGTGAGATCTGCCCAGCCCTGCCACAGTGATAAAATGAATGTGTCCTTCATGTAATGCCGTTTCAGGCAGCGCTGCTTAATTCTGGAGAATTCAACAGGGAGAATTATCTTCGGTTCGTATATCTCTCACTTCATAAGTATCCCACTTCGCTGACGTTTCTTTATGTGTACCAGGTTGGTGGTTGACATATAATAGGTGTTCATATGCAAGCCAATCAATCCATTTACTCGCTTTGACTCTACTATTTCCTCAGATCTTGATGCTTTAATTTTGTACCCTATGAATTGATCTTCGCCTTGGGAACTGTTAAACCGTCTTGCTCGTGCCTAATTTAATACTGTGTTTCAGGTCATCGCCCAGAGAATCCTTTGTCTCTGCTTGGGCAGTACAGTGATGATGAATTGGATGATGTGTCAAATAAAGCTGACGGTGAAAATAATAATATTGAACAGGTAATTCTAACCTTATAGAACTGTGAGATCTAATTTTTCATTTTTTTTTCTTTTTTCATTTAAAAAAAAAAAAAAACACATAGAACACTTTGACCTCTGTTAGGACCCACTAAACAGTGTGATGAATTTATTTTTGACGATAATTTACTCTTTTGCAAAGTTAAGCAGCACTCTTTTCACTTATTTTAAAATGTCTATCTGGCCTGAGTAATTATTTATGCTGCAGTGGGCAGATGTTTAATGTTAAAACCGAAAAGTGGAAGCAGTGTGTAAATTCTCTTTTTTATTCTGGACCTGTAGCTGCTCTTGATGTTGTATAAAAAAATCTAACTGATTTCAATGCTCTTTCTATTGTAAGCAGGACAAAGAGTCCATCGATAATGAACTTGAAGATGGAGAAATTGGAGGATCTGAAGCCCTGTCTGACCAGAAGGCGAGCGGTATCGCTCAAGAAGTCTCAGTCTCTGCAAGTGCTTCTCTAGTTGTGGATGCTGATTATGGGATGACAAAGATGGTGAATTTGGAGGAGAATAATCACGGGGTGGATGGAGATAAACATGATCCTGCTCCATTGGCTTCAGATATTCAAAGCTCTGATTTGAGTTCTAGCTGGAAAATGGTGTTGCATGAAGAGAGTAAGAAATACTACTATTGGAACACTGTTACCGGGGAAACTTCATGGGAAATACCTGAAAGTTTGGTTCAGGGAGCTTCATCGATGATAGGACTAGAAAGTTCGAGGACAGATGTGGAGGGGAGTCCTCCTGGAGATGTAAATAATATAAGTGCTGTTGATCCAAGTGTAAACGAAATTTCAGCTAGCCATGCGGTAGGTTACACAAGTGGAATCTCACAGATGACGATGGTGTATGAACACACTGATCAGAAAAGTCAATTTTTGGAGCAAAGTATAGGTGATTGTAATCTAGTGGCTGGTGCCTTACCTTGCGGCACCTCTACATTGTCCAACTACATTTTACCTGAGCAATATAATGGTGCTGTCGGGAGTTTGACTATGGGTAGCTATGAGGTACATGGTCATAGTGTATTCAGTGAACAAAGTGCCCATCTTCCTTCCCAGCTTGCTAGACAGAGCGAAACGTTATTGGAGAAACTGAAGTTAGTGCTAGGGTAGGTCACATGTGTTTGTATTCACATATTGTTTTACCTTATTTTGGATTCTCTCTCTCCCTTTTTATTTTAACTATAATTGCTATGTACTTATACTGTGGGCTTGTTTCAGGTCTGGCATTGACTCTGTGCGACATGATTTCTTGTCAAAATATATACCGGTAATTGAGGTTCGGATTTCAGACATTAGGGCTCTTTTACCCTATGGGTCAGCTGTGCTTCCATTTTGGGTGCATACAGAAAGACAGCTCAATGAACTTGAAAGCTTCATTAACTCTGAAATGGGGAATTCAGGTAATGGAATATATACGAAGTCCTCGGAAGTAACTGATTCACAGCTGAAAGGCACATGTGGTGACATGAATGTTGATGAAAATCTGACAAAGGTGTCCCCTGAGGTTTCTGTCATTGTTGCAAATGATGTGGATGTAGCTCTGAAGACTTCACCTGAAAAGGCATCTGATGGTGGTAGCTTAAACGTGGCTGAAACATCTGTGTCTAGTCCTACTATTTATTCACGCATAGATAAGGAAGGCGCCATTGGAGTGAGTGATACTGAAAGTCACGCAAAAGTGATTTCAAAGCCTGAATTTCAGATTGGTGAGGATGTTGACATGGACATTGACATGGATGTTGAAGTGCCCAGCCCCTCAAGTAATATAACAGCTGATACAGGAGGTCAACTAGTTGATCCATCAGAGCCATTAGCACAACCAAGTACTTCTCTCGCAGTCGAGTCTCTGACTCAAGAGACAAAATTCATGATTCCGCCTCTTCCGGAGGAGGAATGGATTCCTCCACCTCCACCTGACGATGAGGGCATTCCTCCTCCCCCACCAGATGAGCCTCCTGAGTCATGCCCCCCACCACCACCCCCCTCTGAGCTAGAAGCTGTACAACCCGTCTATGGTGAACACTATAACATGCAATATGCAGATCCTAACGTGAACTATTATGGAAATACTAGTGTGTTATCCTCTGGGAGTAGTATTTATGAGCATGGGGGTGGTTGTCAGTCTACTCTCAACCATCCGGTTTATTTTACTACAGCTCCTCAGCCTCCTACTGTGGCAGATCCTGCTGATGCTGCAGTATACTATGGCCTTCAGAATGGATCGCTGGCTGCAGTCCCCTTGGTTGGTACTACAGGATCCTCTAGCTCCCAAGTTGCAGCTAGTATCCTGGGTTGTGATTCTCTTGAGATGACATCTTCTGGTGCATCTGTTGGGTTAAATGCCTTGCCAACACAGATTTTTGATGCATCAGCTTCAACTGTTATGCCTGGGACATTCTCGAGTCAAGCTTCCTCAACTTGTGTGGTTTCAGCTCCTGCCATTTTATTGGGCAAAGAACAACAAGCTTCATTCCCATCTTCCAGTGCTGCTGAAACTGCAGCTGCTGAGGCCTCGGCTGCTGCCTCAAAAGCTCAGTCCAAAGGTAATCTTCTTTTTAAGATGAGTAGAGATAGTGTATTGCTGACAAGAAGCAAGTACTCTTATATATCATCAGCAGCTGGCATTATTTAGATTGCAATTTTATCTTAAAATTTGATGTGATTTGACGCCATGAGCAGTTCTCTAACTTTCTAAACAACGTTTTTTGTTATGGACGTCCTATGTTGCTAGCTTAGCTAACCAAAGAAAAATGAACTGCATTAAGAAGAAATAGGAACTTTGGTGGTCATGGGTGTCCTTATTTGGCCTTTTCAGTTGTGAAAAGTTGGTTTTCGTGAAGAAAAAGCTAAAATGTTTCCTTTGTTTTCTTGTCCTCAGCTTCACGGATAAAAAAGCCGAAGGTTTCTGTTGCTGCTTCTTTAAGGTCTAACAAGAAGGTTTCGAGATTGGTTGACAAGGTAAGTACCACAATCTTTATCATATGACATCACCAGAAAACAAGTGCCTTAAGGTCTGGTGAAGTTACATTTCTTTTATATAACCTTTTTATTTTCCATCAGTGGAAAGCTGCAAAAGAGGAGCTAGAAGAGGAGGAAGAGCAGCGTGAAACCCCCTTGGACTTTCTTGAAAAAAAACGACGACGAGAAATAGAGGTAAATTTGTCGATAGTTAACTGGTAATTTGGTTTTCTTGAGTCACATCGTCTGAGCTATAAATTTCTCTCCAGGAATGGCGGGCACAACAGATTGCAAGTGGGGAGGCTCAAGAAAACGCAAATTTCCAACCTCTCGGTGGTGACTGGTAAGCAAGGTCTTTGCCATTTGAGTGGGGAAAACCCCAGGAGGGGTGGGGGTTGTGGGTTGTCATCCTATAACAAATTGATGTCCTGCCACTTGGACAAATGGTCTACAAATATGCTGCATTATCTTAATAATGAATCTTCCGCCCTTCCAGCCTTCCTCCTGCTAACTCTCTTAAAAGAAATAAATTGTCTTGTCCTTATATCTGGTTTGTAATTTTCACGTGCAGGCGTGAACGTGTTAAGCGTAGGAGAGCTAAGAAAGAAGCTGCTACAGAAAAACCATCGGTTTCTGCTGATGACGTAGTCAAGCAACCAGATTTAAAGGCCCTTTCGAAAGATCTTCCTCTTGGATGGCAGGTAAATGCCCTTTCGCCTCCTCCTGGCTTAGTTTTAGACCCTAAATTGTTTGTGGGCAAAGTAAAATCAGCATACGTAAGATTGCTGGCTGTCTGTGAATGTTAACTGCTCTTGTTTTAGATGGTTTCTATTCAAAAACTTATGTTAACATGTACAATAAACCTGGTCCTTGTCTAGCTATGTCGTAGAATTCCAATGAGGGCTGGTTCGTTCTTGTTTTCTCAAGCATTTGGCTACTCAAGTAATAATAGCATCATTCAGTAGCTGGAGTAGCTGGGTAAAAGTTTCTGTCCTTTATGATACTATGTCATCGTAAATGCATCTTTCTGTTGTTCTGTGTAGCCGTAGGGTTCATGTGTCATTCCACATTTTTGATCTTACTATTTATGATTTCTTAATTCTCCTGGCTGATGGCTGTGAACTTACTAGTACCCGAGTAGCGTCAACTGGCAAGTTCAACCAGAAATGCTTGAACTTGTTTCTAACTTGATCTGAATGCTTCAGGTTCACTGGGATGATTCATCGAAGCAGGTTTATTACTCAAATTTGGCAACGTCAGAGACAACCTGGACTAGGCCGACACGATGAGGAGAGGAATATTATCACAGCTTAGTCCATCCTAGCTCAACTTTTCGGAGCCAGTAATCCTGTATACAATTGTAGCTCCTTATTGTTGCTGGTCCTATTCAATGTACATCAAGTTCCCATATCTGTGGAATTTAGCTTTAGGCCCTTAGCTTACGCCTATCGTGAAAGTAATCATACGGCCTTTCTTTACCTATGTGTTGTAGAATTCGTTCATCCAATTTTGTTCCCTTTTCTTTCATTTCCTCCTAGCCAAGTCTGGCCTGTTTCAATCTTTTCTTCTAAGTACTGTATCTTTTAAGTTGGGCCCTCGGCCAGTTCCCTGACGCCGAAGTATGGAGGTTATGTTTAACTTTCCAATCAAGTATATGTAAATTGGGCATTCGGCCAGCTCCTCGACCCTGAAGTGTGGAGGTTGTGCTGAAACTCACTAAACGAGTATCGGTGTATTCAACAACACCAGGGGAGTACACAACCGAATGCGCACAGAGAATGAGGGAAGGCGTGTAGTACAGACATAAGTTGTCTAGTAAGTACTAAGTAGGAATGCCAAAATTGTTTTTACTACAAGCAAATTTTCACTGTTGCATTGAGTTTACGGTTTCACCCCATATTTACAATCGACATCTTTCGATTTTGTCTTCATTGTTTCTCATTGCAAACTATTTGACTTCTTCGCACTCGATCTTTTGCAATAGTATTCTGCCGATACAATTTATAGTTGCCTGCTCTTCTCCGGCTTCCTATTCTCTACTCTGCTACTCACTACAAGAAAAGTGCTAGTTCTCCTTGCGTATTCCAATTCCATCTGCCATTTGTGTATTACTAACTCGTAAACTATAACTATATCGGTTGCTTATGCTGGGATTCGAGAGATATTTTCATTAATTTCATAACGCACTAGAATACTCGATTAACGAGGAAGTATTCCCTTAAAGGGTTACCTTCTTGCCAACATTTGATTTCTATAAACTTCAAAATGGTAACGAAATTAGTGTTGTATTAAAAAGTGAAAGATACATTTTTTTGGTATGTAAAACCACAAAAATTCCTCCAACTCACAAATGTTTAATGCACAACTCCCTCCCTATTTTCACACACCAGGCCTGGCCTTCAATGAGAAATAATCATGTTCATGTTCTTTCACTAGGGGCCTTTTTCCTTCCACAAATGCCTCGTCACACATATACATACCGCGTTACCCACAGACTTAAACAATTACTCTCCCTAGATGTTTGTTTTGAATTTCTCTCACTATTTCATATTAAACGTAAAGAGTTCAATGAACATGCATGAGTATATACGCCTAAGTTAGTGCATTTGCAAAGATGAGGCAGGCATAGACATTTGAGCCAATGACGAAGAAGACAATGTCGTCGGATTAGAAGAGAACTTGTTAGCCAACTCAGAGAGATTGGAGCCAACAGAGTGGCCACGCCGCATATTGGACTTGGTAGCACCATGTCTATGGTGCCTGCACCGGAAGGATCCAGCGTGTGTGGTTGGGGAACAAAGACAGTTGGTTCGGGTGCTCGACGACTTCTTTAATGGGCTCGGTATTGGGGATGTTTGCTGACCGGCTGCTGCTTGAGCTTGAGCCTGAGCCTGCCTTTGCACCTCCTCTACGTCTAAATTTTGTAGTGATACCTTGCGCCTCATCGGCCTTTTCTCCTCCCGTTTCTCGTCCATTGATGTCCTAATTCTGCTTAGCCTATTCGATACAAAACCAAAGTTGTATTCAATGTCGAAAATTATATCATGGTTCATGGATCAAGCATATAGAGTTCAAGGACCAATTGACCAAAGTACATGCATTGATAAAAATTTAGCCCTAAAGGTTTATTTTTTATTTATTTTTTATCACATGTAAATAGACAATGTAAGAAGGGGAGCCTTGGCCCACCGGTAAAGGTGTTACCGTGTGATCGATAGGTCACGGATTCAAGTCTTGGGAGCAGCTTCTTGTCAATTAAATTGTCAAGGGAAGGCTTGCCCTCATTACACCTTTGTGGTGGGACCCTTCCCCGAACCCTCGCTTAGCGGGGACGCCAATGTGCACCGGGCTGCCCTTTATGTAAATAGACAATGTAAGTATGTACTCACAATGCATGTTCACATAAGTGCATTACGTTATCTTTTATTTTTGTAGGTTGTATCAACTATTGTAGTTCCAATTCAAGTCGAGGCATATAGAAGACAACAAAACCGTAACAATGAGTTCCAACACTACTGCATGACCATGCCTTAATTCGAAGTATTTGGATTGAAGAACTGTAACTTAGTTGTTCAAAAATCATTTATTCTTTGTTCATGTACATTGGTATACATATAAGTATACAACTATATTTCACAAGTCTACAAAACTTAAAAAGTCAAAATTTGGAAACAAAGGATTATATTGAATCAAATTCAAAAAAAGAAAAGAAGAAAGACGGTGTTACGTTAATGTATGCATTTCTATCCATGAATAACTCCATTTTTCTTTTGAGGTTAAACAACTTCATGTTTCTATATCCTAAATGTTATATTCCGAAATATACATTACATATATGGATTATGTAAGTTTTATGATATATTGAACTTGACAACAAGGTCATATGCGAAGGACATTTATTGATCGAAAACATTGTCTCCACATATTCTTCTCACTAATATCATAAAAAGATCGGCGACATGTTTTAACTTATTAGTGAAATAATATGGCCTATCAATAATGATTGCGCAAAAACATACATTGGTGAATTGGCAAATTCAAAAAGGAGTAATTATAGAACATACACAAACATAAGAGTAATGTGTACCTGGATTTTGTATCTTCGAAAGTGCAATTACGAGAGGAGTTCTGTTGAATGATTGTTAGAGGTTGAGGTTGGGTAAATAAGTTGTTATGCCTCTTCTTTTGGTGTTGAATTGACCAGAGATGAGACAGAACCCCAAGAAGAAGAGGTATGATCAGAAGAATAACAAAAGTAAATAGTAAAAATGTCTCCATTTTGAAGAAGAAGCTTATTTTCCTGACTTCTTGCTCACCAAAACCTCCTCATTCTCTATTTTTAAACATACCTATCTTTGTGGTTTTTATGATCATAGCACAGCTAATTTTTCCCTTGTTTCTTAGGGTATTGACATCCTAATTTTAGCCACTTAATAGTCTAATTGAATTTTTTATTTGCATGCATTTACTATCTATGATTGGTGGGTGAGCGAAGGAGAGGAGATTTGCTTTGATTTTCTTACGAGGATCTTTAGAAATACGAAGAATTGTTCTCTTGCGGGAAGGAGTGTGGAGATCGAAGACTAGATAAGAGTATACATTTTGTAGCCTTATACGATGGTTGCCAAATTGACGAACTCAATTCT
This sequence comes from Spergularia azorica, assembly GCA_038382645.1. NCBI lineage: Eukaryota > Viridiplantae > Streptophyta > Magnoliopsida > Caryophyllales > Caryophyllaceae > Spergularia > Spergularia azorica. The sequence goes on from JBBYHQ010000013.1 coordinate 1,920,159, forward strand.
AGACAATTTACCATAATGTATGATGTTCGGAAGAAGGTATTGGAACGTTTGAATCTCGAGGTTATTGAGCCGAATGCAATGCTATATATGCGGACCTGCGGAGTGCAAGTTTAGAATGACATCACATTAGACGATGGAAAATTATCCAAGATATATTGATTTTTCTTGCGATATGAGATATCTTCTCAAAGGAATGGAGAATTTGACAAAAACGTGACTAATTAATAGAAACAAAAGTAGGGAAGAGTCCTGAGAGATACTTTCTTCAATGTTGGTTGTAGAATGTCACTCTATTTCCCTGTGCAATGCAACAGTACAGACCCAATTGTCATATGCTAAAGATTTTCTCCAATATGTCGAGTATGCCATGTTGTCATACTACAACCAACATTGAATCTATTAGTTAAACGGGTGACTGGTAAAAGGTGGAATTTGTACCTACTGATTTGTCCATATACACCGTGATCGACTAACGTTGATTAGAAAGTCGAGCCGTATAATATGGGTATCGATTTTTACACTTCTAGCATTGACTTTTTACACTTCTAATGAGGAATGAGCCAATGAGGTACAACTCTCAATGAGAGAGCAATACTCTTTTCATAGAGCTCTCGTAGAGAGAAGTGTAGGAGTGTAAAAATCAATCCGAGTGGTGTAAAAATAAATTCCCATAACATACAATACAATTCATACAAAACTGTAAGGTGTTGGCGTATTGGCTAATCAAAGGAACCCAACAGCAGAATAAGCTCTCACATTCAAATAGAAATACTCAGTCCTAAATCAATACACATGACCATCTCAATACAGAAGATCATCTCCTTTTCGGAGCACAGTGTGAATAAGATTGACTGTCCCTGCAGCTATCAGAATACAAAATCAGCTACACAACACTCACCTAAAAACTAATTGCAAAGCCAGATAAATTTCCATTCTTTGGGATTATTCGGACTCGGAAACTGGGAGGTCTCATTTCTGCCTCTTGTATATTTTTCCCAAGAACGACTTGAGTACAGCCTGCACTGCTTTGTCAGGGTGTGCTTCAATCGAGTTGATTATCTTTTCATAACTCTGGCTCTCATACTCTGCGAAGGCACCCTGTAACAGATTACCAGAAAATTTAGAATATCGTTCAGGCAAAATGGAACAGATGTCTTTGCAGCTTGGACACACATATATGAAAGCATGAGAAAGTATTAACCTGGAGGTAGAGTTCATGATAAAGTTCTTTCACTCTACCAACACAGGCTGAGTCTTCTTTGCCGTAGTTCTCCTGAAATACCAATATATTTATGAGCAAAAAAAAAAAAAATGACGCGGGTGTAAAGGTAGAAGGAAAAGCAGTTACAATAACAACTTACATGTAAAACTTTCTTTTGTTCATCGTTGCAGAGTTCTAGAGCTTTGACAACCAACCAGGAGCATTTAAAATCTTCTATATCAGTTCCAATCTGAGGTATAACAAAGACATTATGAAGTCAAGATATTTAGAAAGGCAATAAACAGGTCAGATCAGAAATACAATACAGAGGTTTGCTTCTTACCTTGCCAATAAATTCAGGGTCTCCGAAACAATCAAGATAGTCATCCTATAAAAAGTGAACGCCAAGCTTTGATTAATTGAAGCTGAATAAACAATTCAATCTAAAAAGTTTCGTGCTGTATCACAATTCTCATGTTTAAGCTTAATACTAGCCCTCCGGAGCTATTCTCAAAGACAACGTTATCAGCACATTCACGATTTAAAACTAACCTGGACTTGGAAATATATTCCCATTTCAAGGAGTATATTTTTAACATCAAGATGGTCTTCTAATTTTTTGCCAGAGATGAGCAACGCACATGCAACCTGTGTGAAGAGAAATAGACAATATGTCAATCATAACTGACTTGATAGGACAAGAAGAATTATTAGAAGACTCTTCAAAAGGGTAAAAGGATACTTAGTGTACTACCCTACAAAAACCACTAGACTAGAAGACTAATTACTAGGAATGTCACTGCTAAACTTATGAATAAGTCTAGCTGATTCAAGTGTTTTAAAAGACAAATGTCAAATGTGAAAATCCAGGTTTTGGAGAAATAATGAGTTTAAGAAGCGAACTTACTGACAGATAGAATGAGTAGTAAGCAGTTTTATACTGAACAATGCGGCGGTG
>JBBYHQ010000013.1:1927799-1952785 GCA_038382645.1 Spergularia azorica
AAGCCTTTTGGCAGTTAACTATGTTTGCGCTCATCTGACTGGTATGCCGTGGATAAGGATTAATATAGTTTACATAGAGAAGCAACACGTGGCTTTTATGTTTTTTACAGCTAGGCGAAAGTTTTATAATTGCGCCACATCAGCGCAAGTGCTAGCGTATTAATAGATAAGTATAGATATAGATAGATAGATTCCAATTATGAATTTCAACTTTGACAAAGTACCGTTTTACCCTTACTTTTTACTTAGCCTAATTATATCTTAAACCAAAAATCTCTCACGTAAACCCTTTTCATATCATCATCATATTCATGTCGATCGTCACCATCATCGCCTCATAATCGCCGTCACCTTCAATTGCTTACCGACTCCGATTTTCAGACTGATTTTGAACGAAATTAGCACCTTTAATCTTCTTTTTTCTCTTCAAGTTTTATTATACCTAGAAGTTTGCTCTACTTGTCCAGTAGTTCTTTCTAAATTACAGTTTTCTTCCCTTTCAGAGAGTTTAGAGAAGTGCTTTTTTATTGAGCTCAATGAGTGTAAATTTAACATTTTTGAGTTTGTGAAACAATCGTTACATCTTTGTGCCATAAACTCTTATGTTCGAGGCCTGAGTCACCATCTGTTTACAGTCATCATGGCTTGCCCAACAATTTTAAGTACTTGAAGCTTTTCCAAATTTTTTGATCTTCTATAACTCTCACCAAGACAAGTGAGTGATAAGAGATTCTATATAGACGGCAAAAACTATGCAAAAGAGGTCGAGACTTTAGACATCCATTCTAAATTCATCATTGCTATGTCCAATTTACTCCAATTTCTTGTTGTTCCATCTTGTTTGTTGGGGAAAAAGTGTGACTTGGTCGCGATTTCTTCGACATGGGTAGATACAAGTTTTGATTAGCCAAAGGCGGAAATAGGAGCTGGACATCAGGATGTCCAAGGAGCTCCGTGGGAGGTTAAGCCGCGCACTGCGGCTGCTCTTCACGAGTTTTCTTTGCGGGGAGGCAGGAGCATCAAGGTGGTCCGCCTGGGAAGTGGCGCGGTCCGCGGTGGTCAGGCCCGCGGTCCGTCGTGGCCTTGGAGTGCTCCGCGGCCGGCACGGGCTGGTGTCGGCGTTTCTTTTCGCGTGGTTATTTACTTTGCTAATTTTGTTTCTTTTACGATTTAGGTCTTTTGTTGAGGGTGTTAATATAAAAACCACCTAACGCCTAGCCTATTTCTCTAAGGGAGAAATTAAAGAGAGTATAGAGAGTTTTTCAAGAGTGCAGATGTAGAAAAACTCATATCATCTTTTGTGTATCTGTAATCTCTGGAACATAGTGAAGTGATTCAAGACCCCTGTGGGCGTAGCTATTGCATTGATAGTGAACCACGTGAATTCTTGTGTGTTCTTTATTGTTTTTGTTCATCTTTTCATACGCTTCCGCACAACATTGTTTGTTAGTCTAGATATAGTAGCAATCCTCGTAATTCAAATCATCAATCCCACATTTTAGAAAACATGCATACGTTGTGAACTCCGAACCGGTCAAGTATTTGTGAAAGCAAATGGCTCATGGTCAAAGACCGAAAAACAGTCATAAATTCACCTCACTAGTTCGTGTTTATTTCCTCTAGAAAAGTCGTCTCCACAACCTCATAAACTACCACCTACCTCAAGTGTTTGGGAGTGTGATGACCCAATCTCCAATATGTTATCCAAACCATGGCACGATACACAGAAGAACAAATATAGGCTATTTTTGTGAATATTTGTAGGTGTAAGGGCCAAATAGTGGATCAAGAAGTATGTGGAACAAACACGGGGGTCAATATGGAGAGACATGGGTCTAAAATTTGGGATGAAACATAATTGGGAGGAAAATTGGCCTGGTGAGAACATGAGATTAGGAGAGAGCGAGTTGAAAGGAAAGAATTTTCACAGCGCCGGATATGGGCGCATGCAGGTGAGGCGGTTGGCCAGGTCCCATGCAAGAGAGGGCCTAATCTGTTGAAATAGCATAAATAATTTACAAGGCATTATATTATAGTAGAACTCAATTGGCCTAGTGGTAATGTTGTTGAACTATCCTTGATCAGTTTTGTTTTGCCACGGTTCGAATCCTATCAACCCCATTTTGTATTGTTTGAGATCTTTAGCTCCTAAGGTTGAGGTAGGGGCATAGGGCCCATTTTGATAGGTACCATGTGGTTTCCGACATGTACTTGGTAACTATGAGTTTTGCATTTCCTCACAAAATAATAACGGAAAGTTAACTCCGTTTATGGTTGTACCGTACGTCTTAAGCTCATAGGACATTTCCCAGAAGTTGATATCCTAGACTCACGAGAGAGATCCTTGAGTCAAGAATAGTGGGTGCCACGAGTCGAGAATTATGTGTCTCGAGTTGAGGATAATGCTCTCCAAAAAATTATATTTGAATCATTTATCTTGACTCGGGATAAGACATCCTCGATTCGAGTAACACACCATCGAGTCGAGGAAACTGGCCTCGAATCAAGGATTCTGCCCATCAAATGATTTTCAAACTCGCATGACTTTCACCTCCGGACTCCATTTTGAGCTCATAATATATGGCTGGAAAGTTGAGATTCTAAATTTGCTCTCCAAATGAATTATCTGCAAAATCACTTTTGCATCAAAATTTACAGCCATTTGGAGTTGAAAATGATGGTGCGTGTCTTTCTATGCTTCATCGGCCACTTTCCTCCACTTTGATCACTCGTAACTCTTAAAAATCGACCCCTTGCTAGCCCAAAGAGTTACCCAAGGTTTTCTCGTCTTTAAAAGTACTCTGATCCCCCAACTTTATGCCCCAACAACTACACCATGACGGGGTATACGAACTACGCTAAAACCATGCCCAAGAACTTCTAAACACGACTAATTGGCAAAACAAATCGCGCCAAACCACACCATATGTATATACTTCAATTTTCGACAATTTATCAAGTTCTTTAATATAGCCAACTCTTATCAAATATTAGCTATGGATATTCTTGGCGTGATGTTGTTTCAAGTGACGGCCGCATCTCTTGTTTAGGTACTTTTCTAAACCCGATTTGCACTTCTTTTCCGATGAGGCTAACTTGCTCTTTTTTGTTGATTTTCGTAACATTTCATCAACACCAAAGGGCATATTGGATTTAGAGTTTTCATGAACTAAGTTAGGTGATTTTAGTTTTGTACCTATGTGACGTATAAGTGACGCCTTCATAACTCTAGCTAAATACATGATATTTGGGTAACAAAATTTGATCTATGAAATTTATTGACCTCTAGCATCTAATACAAAGCAAAATAAGAAAATAATTAACTATGAGAAAGTTGAATACATAAGAAAATATTTGAACAACCCCATACTTTTTATCAATTTGTAAAAAGGGATCAAACACAGAACAAACTAACTCAACTTCATAAAGATACGAGTCTGATATGAGAGTTTAAATATCATTCATATTCTAAATGAAGATAGATCATAATTTACTTGCACGAACATTGAGGCCGAATTTATTACATAAAATTGAAAGAAAGGATAATCATCAATCCATAAAGGGCCCCTTAAAGCACAAAGTATTCTACACTAGGGTGGAAACTTCGTCTCGGCCATCAATTGAAACCTGCATGTACACCAATAAGTAATTTAAAATCTTGATCTCAAAATTTTGCTTCTTGTAACAAAATGTCTGAATCATGTTTATTAAAATGCATCTATGATAATATTAAAAAAAAATATACGCTCTGAAACCCTTTAAAAGTTAAAGATGTCCAATAAACAACCAAAAATTCAAATTCATATTTAACCATATTATCCATAGTAACCTTCCATTGAAAATCGTAAAAACTATGAAAGTGCTATAAGATGAAATTTTTTGGAAAATGTAAGACCCATCCTTAAACTTTAATTCGCAAAAGATACCTGGTTCGGCGGTACAACCGGATTAATAAACTCGGCTGATAAACTCGACATCGAAATATTGAGAGGAGATGAAAAAGCCATTACTACCACAAGTTTAAAAGGCCTGGTAATTATCAAGACAAGGGGGAGAGAGTTTGTTCTATTTGCTAGGTTTAGTAATTGGCGCTCTGAATAGCTTATGAGTAGACCTTTTTAAAGAAGCAAAAACCCCCGGCCTCGCATGAAACTTGTGCTTACTTTGTTACGTCCAAGAGAAGTATTTATGACAAATCCATAAATTTATTAATGACAATATCATACATTAATGAATGATAAAACCACAATAAATTGGTTCACTAATGACAAAACCATTATAAATTGTATAAGGACAAAGTCATAATAAGTAAATTAATTAAAGATCAAGCCATATTAATTAGATTAATGACAAAACCTTACTATTCTGAATAGTGACAAAGTCATACTAAAATGATTAATAAATTTATTAATCATAATAGCATAAATCGATTAATGAGAAAACCATAAACTGGGTATTAGTTAGAAATCTTTGATAACTAGTGAGCCAAGTGATATTATCTTGCTTAAGTGGCATTTGAGTCGGAGAATAACTATATGAAAGGGATTAACCGATAGGGTCATCGTTGAAAATATAGTGTTTCACATCTCAACTTAGTTAGAAGTACTTCCTATCAGGCTTTCTTAAGTTAAAGTCTAGCAAAATCGATTGACATATGACCGATTAGAATTAGGAGATAATCAAGTCATGCAAAGACAATCATAATACAAGAAATTTATAGACCAAATGTAACATTATTGACCGGGCTTATGTAGGCACCAAATTTTGTCTTACCCTTTTTATCATTTTATTGATCTAGTTCTATTTTGTAATACTATTCTACTTCATTGATTTCTATTTTCCCGTTCTTAATTGTTTATTTGTGAATAAAAAAATTTCTCAAGAATTTAAATTTCACCAAATGTTGTATTATTTTTATAAATTTCTAAAATTATGTAAAAATACTAATAATATTTATTTTTATTTTTTTAATTCTAAATTCATTTATTCATTGATTTGATTCACCCAGTTTTCACTTTTTTCGCAAACCAATGCAAAATTGCTCAAAACGAGCCTAACCTGACCTTATTTTTATACTACTAAACCACCCAAGCAATGACACCAGTTTGGATATGTCATCCACATGTATGTATATTCACACTAACTATATGCTAAAATGATGCTAACTATTTCTATTTTTGCTTTAATTTTTGGGATATCTTCTGCGGTGCCCCTTGGGTTTCCGACTTGTTCTGTGGTACGCCTATGGTTTCCGGAATGTCCATGATACCCCTGAGGTTTCATTTTCTCAAAAATTATAATGGAAATTTAATTTTGTTTATGGTCAATGTAATTTGACTATAGTTAGATTAAACAACACCCTTAATCATATAGATGACCTTATAAACAAATAATCATATAGGCCTTAATTTTTCATTAATTGATGACTCATTATTCTTCCTTAACCTATACAATAGCAAACTTACAAAAAGATTGATGTGTTGGATCTTGTTTTGGCCGGAAAAATTCCTTGGAGAGCAAGTGTGTTTGTTTTTTTATTTATTTGCTCAGTAATGGATATTTATCCTCTCATTTTCACCTCCCTCAGACCCTCACAAATCACCTCCCCTCTCTCTACTTAAACAAGCACTTCTTTTTTACTACACATTCAATATTCATCAAAGGGAAGCAAAAAAAAAAAAAGAGTGAGATGGAGCGGCTAGAGAGCCGGCCAACAACACAAAAAAGGAAGAGCAACTTCCTTCCACATTTACTTCATTCACTACTTATTTCTACGTTCATCACTTCATTTAATTCCACAATAAATTCTACTAATCATTTGCCATGAATTTGTAGTAATAGGATCACATCTAGGTCATACTACTAGGAATAAAACACAAAATAGAAAGAAAAAAAACCGTCTTAAGCTCATAGGATATTTCCCAGAAGTTGATATATATATCCTCGACTCGCGAGACAGATCCTTGAGTCAAGAATAATGGGTGTTGTGAGTTGAAGATTAAGTCCCTCGAGTAGAGGATAGTGCTCTCCAAAAATACCATTTAAATAGTATGTCTTGACTCGGGAAAAGAAATCCTCGAATCAAGGAAGACACCATCGAATCGAGGATACTGCCTCGAGGCGAGAATTCTGGCCAACGAATGATTTTCAAACGCGCATAACTTTTACCTTTAAAATATCGCTGCAAAGCTAAGATCATGAACTTTACTCTCCAAATGAAATATATCAAAAATCACTTTTGGATCAAAATTTATGGTCATTTTGTGTTTAAAGTGATGGTGCGTGTCTTTCCATGCTTGATTGGCCACTTTCCTCCTCTTTGATCACTCGTAGCTCTTGAAACTCAGCCCCTTGCTAGCCAAAAAAAGTCCCCTAAGGTCTTCTAGTCTTCATAAGTACTCTAATCCTCCAATTTACGCCCCAACAACTACACTATGACGGGTTTTCGAACTACGCTAAAACCATGCCAAAGAAATTCTAAACACTACTAATTTGCAAAAAAAAAAAAAAACGCCCCAAAACGACACCATATCAATATTTCAATTGTTGTCAATTTATCAACTTTCTTAATATAGCCAACAGTTATCAAATATTTTCCATGGATATCCTTGGGTTTGATGTTGTTTCGAGTGACGGTCGGATCTCTTGTTTACGTACTTTTCTAAACCCAATTCGCACTTGTATTCCGATGAGGCTAACATGCTCTTTTTTTTTGTTGATTTTCATAACATTCTTCAACACCAAAGGGTATATTGGATTTAAACTTTTCTTGTACTAATTTAGGTCGTTTTAGTTTCGTACATATGTCAAGTATATCGGACACTAGCTAAACACGTGATATTTTGGTAACTAAATTTGATCAATGAAATTTATTGACCTCTAACATTTATTACAAGAAAAATATTAAAAGAAATGAGAAAGTTGAGTAGATAGGGAAATTATTTGAACAACCCCATGCTGTTTATCATTTTCTAAAAAGGGACCAAACATCGAATCAACTAACTCAACTTCATGAAGATACGAGTCTGATATGTGAATTTGCATATCATTAGTATTCTAAATGAAGATAGATCATAATTTACTTGCACAACCATTGAGGCCAACTTTATTACATAAAATTGAAAGAAAAGCCAATCGTAAATCCATAAAGGGCCCTTAACAAGCACAAAGTTTTCTACACTAGGGTGGACACTTCCTCTTGACCATTAATTGAAACCTGCAAGTACACAATAAAGTAATTTAAAATCTCAAAATTTTTGCTATTTGAATTGTAACAAAATGTTTGAATCATGTTTTATGCATCTATGATGATATTAAAAAAAAATTACGCTTTGAAGACCTATAAAAGTTAAACGATCTCCAATAAACAACAAAAACTTAAATTCATTTATAACAATATTATTCATAATAACTTTCCACTGAAAATCATAAAAATCTAACGAAGTGGTTTAAGATGATTATTTTGAAAATATATGATCCATCCTTAAACTTGAAATAATAACTATTTTATTCGCAAAATATACCTGGCTCGGCGGTACAACCGGATTAATATATCCGGCTATTAAACTCGACTTCGAAATACTGAGAGGGAATGAAACAGCCATTACTCCCACAAGTTAAAAAAGCAATGATAATTATCAAGACAAGAGTAAGAGATTCTGTTCTATTTGCTATCTTTAGTAATTGCCCCTTTGAATTGTTTTTCTAGTAGACAATTTTAAAGATGCAAAAGTAGTCCCCAATCCTGCATGCAACATGTTCTTCCTTTGTAACGTCCAAAAGAAACATTTATGACAATTGTATAAATTTATTAATGACAATATCATATATTAATGAATGATAAAACCATAATAAATTGATTAATTAATGACAAAACCATTATAAATTGAATAAGGACAAAGTCATAATAATTATATTAATTAACGATCACGCCATATTAATTGTATTAATGACAAAGCTTTAATGTGATGAATAATGACAAAGTCATACTAAATTGATTAATAAATTGATTAATCATAATAACATAATTGATTAATGACAAAACCATAAATTATTAGGTATTAATTAGAAATCTTGGTAACTTGTGAGCTAAGTGACATTATCTGGATTAAGTGAGATTCGAGTAAGAAAATAACTATATCAGAGGGATTAGCCGATGTGGCCATCATCGAAAATATTGCATTTTACATCCTCGACTTATTTAAATTAAAGTACTTCCTATCAGGCTTTCTTAAGTTAAAGTCCACCAAAGCAATTGACATATGCGAGATCACAATCAAGAGATAATCAAGTTATGTGAAGACAACGAGAATACAATAAATTAATAGACAAAAAGCAACATTAATGATCGGGCTTGATCACACGTGTTCATGGATCAAAATTTTGATTTCTCATTTCGTAATAAAAATGAGCATATCGCTTTTGATCGTGACTGCATATGAAGGTCACCAACGAGACTATTGAAACTGACACTCCTCGCATTATCAAGTTCTCTCTCTGTTTTCATATTTTCCTAAGTAGCTTAATTAACTATGACGACTATCTTACGAGAAGCAAAATGTATGACTGCCATCATAAAGTTATTACAGGTGTATTTTTTCATCTTTGCAATAAGTTAATTGTAAACTAGAATATTGATCATTTCTTTGTAGGTAGTAAATTGTAAGGATAGTAAAATTAGTGCCTTATATGATTTTCAAAAAAGTTATACTAAACGATTTTGAAAACCTGTGTTTGATGTGAGAAAGTTTTTAAGTGTGCAAGCACAGGTTGATTTTTAATAAAATGACATGAATGTTTAGAGACATGGAAAGTGTGACTAGATAATGATAAACTGGTAAAGTGTATCATAGTTTCAACATGATCAAAAAATCCACTTTATGCCCAAAGTTCTTTGTCCTCTCCCTTGTATATTTACCTTTTTGTCTCATTCTTATTTAATGACTCCACTAATATTTGAACCAAACAAGTTTAACAAATAATGAAACTTGTATTCGTTCCACTCCCTTTCTATTTCTATTCCGTTTCCATTCCACTTTGGTGAAAGAAACGCGTCCAAGAGTCTAGGAAGATGATTAGCCTCCCCTATTAATTAGAATAATATTTCAAATATTACTTTTAATTAAAAGGATAATTTTTGGAGAATTAAAGTATTAATATTTTAAATTTCTAGAAATCTTTCCTAATGAAAATTATTAAAGCTAATGAAAATTATTAAAGCTGAATAATACATGATCAAAAGGGCTCCTCCTTAATTATGAGTTCTATTTCAATCATTATTGTACTAATTAATAGGGGAGGCTTATTTTTCGGCGAGAGCGGAACACTTGAGCATACTACTAGCCATTGCGGGAGACCCCGAGCCGAGGAGAAGGTCGATCGAAACCCCGATAAGGCCTCTAGGAGAAGCCTAGAAATCAAAGTTTCTCAGGCAGAGGAAACATCATCACAGTCCGCGGAGAAGTGGTCTCGGCCCCAAGAGCTTACGTCTCGAACCGAGGAGAGCACCCTGATCGGGCTGAGACGACCCTTCTCAGTCCAAGGTAGGCCGTTTTCGGGAAGCTTCCTCTTTGTTATAAGACTGTTTTATTGGCTTCTTTTATTTTGTCTTACAGTGTTTTTGTACTAATCCTCTATATGGTGTGTCTGGCCATGATCCTGAAATATTTCTGGACTGTTGTTGGGTTATAGAAACTAAAAACTGCCGAAACACCAAAAATTGAGAAACTGCTTCTGGTTTATGAGAAACACTTCAAGTGTAAATTTGTTCATCAGAAGTAAAAGCTCCAATTTGGAGCTCCTCCTCCAGAAACTGTTTTTGAGAAGTAGTTATGGAGAAGTTAGAGCTTGGCCAAACAGACCCATAAAGGGACATGAGAACCCCTTAAGACATCTTATCGAATATCTTTCATATTAATTTCATTTTAGAGAGTTTTTATTATTAGAGAATCATTGATAGTTTAGATCTAAAAAATAATAGTACTTCCTTTACGAATCTTATTCCAAAAATTAGTGTAATAATTAGACTAGAAGACTAATCTCATTCCAAGACTCTTGGTGCGATCAAATCTTTCATCCCATGTATTATTATGGATTTATTCGTGCTAATTTGCCTTTAATTTCATAGTAATTAATCCTTGTTTTGAATTGCATAATTATCCCTTCTTTTGTCTAATTGGTTAATTGTTTTGACTTAGGTAATTTTTGTGCTTGATTGATAATTTATGGTATTCGATTATTGACCCAAAGGCAACAACTTTTACATGTTTAGTGTATGGTTATGACTAATTTGCAATTGGGGAATTAATTAGGCAACTAATAGATTAGATTTCATTAGTGTCGCGGTTGCGGCTAATTGGATACTAATTTGGGTTGTTCTTAGTCTTTTGTTAATCCTTCTTCTTCATGCATTTGGTTATGATTTGTTTGAGTGGTCAGTAGACAAATTAGGAGTAAAGGAGGGGAATTTGGTAGCGGATGCTCAAATTTCCCATAGAAAAGCGGATTCATTGGTTGAATAAACCGAGGTTAAGCATGGATTTGTGTAATTAGAGAGAGGATTAAAATTCTATATGTCGGTGTTTGATGAGATTGTCACCGATAGCCGCCTAAACTCATTTTGATAAATCGTTATTTTAGCTGTTTCGCTTTAAGTTAATTTCGAACAAACCAACTAAAATCCCCCCAATTTAATTGCTTTATTTCTCATTTTTGTTGTTTCTACCATAGAGAATTGCATTTAGATTAACCCCTCTTCTTCCCATTCGATACCCATTTACCTTAATTCCTTTAGTTAGCTTTAGTGGTCATTTAAATGGTGATAACGACTTAACCTACATCACCCAGCTTCCCATTCAACATGTTCTTGCTTTGTAACCAGAGAAATATTAATGACAAATCTAGAAATTTGTAATGACAATACCATATATTAATGAATGATAAAACTATAATAGGTTGACTAATAAGTAATGACAAAACCATTATAAATTGAATAACGACAAAGTCATAATAAATACCTTAATTAAAGATCAAGCCATATTAATTAGATTAATGAAAAAGCCTTAATATATAGATTGAATAATGATAATTTTTATAATTAATTAATTAATTGATTAATCATAATGCGATATAAATTGGGTATTAAATAGAAATCTTTGATAACTAGTGATCTAAGTGACAATGTCAGGATTAAGTGACATTCGAGTCGGAGAGTAAATATATCAGAGGGATTAACCGATAGGGTCATCATTGAAAATATTGTGTTTCGCATCTCGGCTTAGTTAGAAGTACGTACATCCTAGCTGACTTTCTTAAGTTAAAATCCAACACACCGGTTGACATATGAGAGACTACAATCAGGATATAATCAAGTTATGTGAAGACAATCGTAATACAAGAAATTAATATACAAAACGCAACATTATTGATTGGTAGGCAAATGTCGTGCGTTGCACCAAATTAATTCAATACTCAACCAAAAACTATGTCGTAGGATAAGTAGAGTTCGTTTCCACATGGAACTAGAAACCGTCTAAGTATGTAACGTTGATTAAGTAACCAATTGGGAGGGGGGGGGGGGTTGATTGAAAGTCGATTGAACTAAGCACTGGCCAAATAAGTTGGAAATCAATTTAATAGACAGGCCTTGGTTCTTGTTTCAATCCACTACCGATTTATCAATTGATCCTTGAAGATTAACTTATCTAATTATGTGAGCACTTTGTTGCGAAACCGAAAATCTGTATTCTTCCTTTAGTAGTTATCTAGAACGAATCAACGTATCATTAACAACCCTAACTATCAATCAATCTAGAACACGCGCCTAGATATATTTCAATATAGGCACTCAGATCTAGAAGAATATCAACAAAGATAGATAATTCAAACACACGTGGTTCAAATATAATCAAAATATAAATCAATTCTCCCTTAATCAATCTAACGTTGAATCAGCAATCAATTAGAAAGACAAAGTTGCTACTTTTCTAGCGATTAGATCATATAAGTTGCTAATACTAGTAGGCCTCCTAGCAAGAACTAACACAATCTATAAGAATTATAGTGCAAAAGAATTGATAATATTTACAATAGGATCGATAAGTAATAATCTCACAATCTGGCGATAACAGTAGCTTCAATTCACAATAACCAAGATGGAGGAATTAGTTCTCCATAGAGTTCTTCAACAATAATCCCAAAATAAGTCTTGAGGTTGCAAAGTTTTGAATAAAGACGTAAAACTTAGGTATTAATAGTGTCTAGTAAAATAAAATATGGAAAATAACAAAATACGGAAACCGGGCTCTAGACGCCCACCGCGGACAGGCGGTCATCCTACGCGTATCGCTCTAAGCCTTCCCACGGACCGCCGGCATACAGACGCGGACCGGGCCTGACTTCCGGACCTCAACTCCCAAGAATGCAAACGTCAACAAACTCAACAAATCACCTTCAAACACACCTGTCAACTGCGCCGTCGGAAATGACACAATTATCAATTATAAGCCCAAATAAAACGACTTTCGCGCTGGGCCTTCACTTTATTTGTGCTGGACTTTTATAAAGAGACAGGGGGTACATAGATCTACGTCCCCCGAAGTACCATATACCCAATTGATTATCATTCGCTCAATGGAGTTTTCATTAATTACATTGTAATCAACCTCCACACTCTCCTCTTTCTTTAGGCTAAATAGGTAGTAATTGTGATTACATATTACACCAATCCACCAAAGGTAACCTTAAGTCCTTGTCATACGTACCCAACTACCCCATCTGTAGTTCATCTCTAATCTTATCTTCTTACTTTTCTTTCATTTTCTTAGTTCCGATCGACGATGTACTCTATCTCCACTTTTCTTGGATTTGAATTATTAAGAACTCAGAAATAAATAAATGATCATCCTCAAAACATTAGGAAAAAAAAATACAAAAAGAAACAATATAATTAATCACAACTCAGAATTAAAGTACTATTATCATAACAACATCAATCAAATCCATTTCATAATAAACCTTACATATTACTAATAACGAAACTCTACAAAATGAAAACCCAAGATATGGCCCTTCAAAAAAAAAAAAAAAAAAAGAAGCTAACAAGATATGGAAAACCATATATTTATCCAAGGCAAATCAACTAATCCTTACAATCGACAAACTGCCTAAAGGCATGCCTATTCTCCCTCACCTTCTTGTCACGCAGCTGACTACTATGCCCACACTTCTTCTTCCGGCAATTCGTGGCACGAGGCGCCAGCGTCGCGTAACACTTACGACATATCTTCTTGTCAAGATTCGCCTTATATACCAAGCGTACCAGCCAAGGCGGGAACCTATACCAGTAACGACCCCCCTGAAGCCGAGACGACAGGTCAATGGTGGATCCTTTACGAATGTGGTAATCGGCAAGTGTACTGCTTTTGGCCTCCGCATCTCCTCGTTCTTCAACCTCGACACCGTTTGCGAAGATGAGACGGAGTTCTTCGGGCTGAATTTGTACCTTGTCGGAAATCTTGGAGCGCACACCACTGATGGTTTCGTTGGGCTCTATGTGGAAAGTAATGGTGTTTCCTTCAAGGGTTTTTACGAATATCTGATACAGGGGAGTTTAGTCAAGTAATTAGTGGAATTAGTTGAATTGCTGTTGTAATTAGTTAAGCTGAGTATTTTTGGAAAATTAACCAATTGGTATAAATACTCTTAAAATGTAATCATTCAAAAGGGAAATAAAAATAACAACTTTTCTCTCCCAAATTCTGTTACACTTTTCTCTAGCTTCTTCCTCACTTTTTTCTGATACAACAAGTTGTTGAGCTCAGCTCCTTGTATCTTCTTCTTCACTCTTCACCTTCATCTTCTTCATTCTTCAGTAAACTTCTTCTATACTCTTCAAATTACAGCTACATTTCCACAGCTGTAACACTGGTGTCAGAGAATTCTCAATCCTCAAACCACAGCTTCCGCAACACGATACTGTAACTTTTACGCTGACTCGAATTCACCACCAATTATACCAAATACCACAACAACCTCAACGGCACCAAACACCATGCACCAACAATGGCAGAACAGGATCGCATTTCACAATTGCAGCAGGATTTTGTGGCACTGCAAACTCAGATGAATCAGATGATGGCGTTTATGCAGCAGAATTTGACTAGCGGTGGCGGAGCGAGGCATAACAACACCGATGCGTCGGAAACTTCTTCGCGAAGCTTCGGAATTACACCGAAGGTCCAATTAACTCAGTTCGACGGATCGGAGGTAACGTCTTGGATAAGAAAATGCGTGAAATACTTTTCATTGTGTAAAATTCCTGATAATCAAAAGATTGATATGGCCTGTTTGAATATGGTTGGCCGGGAAACCTGAAATTTGGACATCTAGCTATTTGGCAGTGAATAATATAGTGAGTAGGGCTGAATTTGTTGTAGCTTTAACTTCACGTTTTCTTAATGAGGTGAGCTATAATGTGGTGGAAAAGTTCAACAAACTAGCTCAAACTGGTTCACTGGATAGTTACATTGATGAGTTTGAAAGGCTAAAAGGTTTGATGAAACTGAGAAATCCTTTGTTACCTGATAATTACTTTCTGGACAGTTTTATCAGTGGCTTGAAACCTGCTGTAAAACCTTTTGTTAGAGCCTTTAAACCTCAGGGAATGGCTGAGACCATTGACTTTGCAAGATGTCAGGAGGAGTCTGTGAATGCCAGTACCAGATTGAGTTATAAGCTTGTGTTTCCTGCAAAACCTGTGCAAAAGTCAACCTATCAAGGCATTCTGCCTACTCCTACAACCACAGCTCTCAAAAATTCTGTCATAATCTATCCTCCTAAACCTGGTCAGCCTACTTACATATCTGCCACTAACAGAGCAGCTAAGATAGCAAAGGGAGAGTGCTATTATTGTGATGAACCTTATTCGAGGGGTCATAAGTGCAAGTTCGGGGAGAAACAAGTGTTTTTGGTTGAGGTAGAGGGTGATATGTCGGAGATGGAGACAGGAATGGAGACTGTGGAGGAACATAAGGAGATATCAGAGGAACCACAGATATCTGTCAATGCCTTGTCTGGAAATCAAGGTTTTCAGAAAATGAGGGTGGTAGGATTTGTCAACAGGATGCCCATTCATATTCTTATTGATTCAGGAAGTACACATAATTTCATGGATGTGAAATTGGCATAAAAACTGGGTTGTGTGGTTGAACAAATTCCTCCACAAGCAGTGTCTGTAGCTGATGGAAACCATTTACCCTGTAAGAGCATTACCAGGGGATTTTTTTGGGAGATGCATCACATGAAGTTTACTTCAGATGCCCTTCTAATTCCTCTGGGTGGTTGTGATATGGTTTTGGGGGTACAATGGCTCAGCACTTTGGGGTCAGTTAAATGGGATTTTAAGAATCTCATTAATTAGTTTGATTGGGGAACTGGTTCTGTGGTGGTAAAGGGTGTCCCTGCTCAGAAAATCAAAATGATTCAAGGGAAAACAACAAGTGCTTATGCCTCTACTGCAACACAAATTTGTCTGCTACAGTTGGTCCCAAAGGAGCCTCACTTTACTGAGACTTCCTGTAATGCAATGTCTGCAACTTCAGTTGCATCTGATTCATGTTTGCAGCAACTCCTGCAGAAGTATGGCAGTATTTTTGAGGAACCAAACACATTATCACCAACCAGGGGAATTCATGATCATAAAATACCCTTGGAAAGTAATGCAGCTCCTGTCAACATCAGACCTTATCGATATCCAATCATTAAGAGGGACATTATTGAAAAATTAATCCAAGACATGTTGGACAATGGGATTGTTAGAGATAGTACCAGTCCATTTGCTTCACCTGTGGTTTTGGTGGGAAGGAAAGATGGATCCTAGAGGTTATGTGTTGACTACAGGGACCTTAACAAGACGACTATTAAAGATAAATTTCCAATACCAGTCATAGAGGAGTTGATAGATGGTTTGGCTGGGGCAACTGTGTTTACAAAATTGGATCGCAGGGCTGGTTACCATCAACTGAGAATGAATGCTGCTGATGTGTATAAAACAACATTCAAAACTCATAGTGGGCACTATGAGTTCTTGGTTATGCCATTTGGCCTTACCAATGCTCCAGCTTCATTTCAGGGCTGGATGAATGCTGTGTTCAAACCCTTACTCAGGAGATGTGTGTTGGTGTTTTTTTTTATGATATACTCATCTACAGTAAGACTCATGAGGAACATTGGGAGCATCTGAAATCTGTGTTTTAGTTGATGCAGAAAAACCAGATGTATGCTAAGTTGTCTAAATGTGCTTTTGCTCTGGATAAAGTGGAGTATTTTGGGGCATTTCATTTCAGGGAAAGGGGTGGAGACAGACCCAAGGAAGGTCAAAGCAGTGTCTGAATGGCCTAGGCTCAAGTCTGCCAAGGATGTGAGAAGTTTTTTGTGTTTGGCTGGGTATTATAGAAAATTGGTGAGAAATTATGCAGCCATAAGCAAGCCTCTGACTAACTTGCTGAAAAAGGGAGCTTTTGAGTGGAATCTAGAGGCAGAAAAGGCATTTGAACAACTGAAAATAGCCCTGACTACTGCACCTGTGCTGGCAGTCCCGAATTTTAGCTTACCCTTTGAAGTGGAAACAGATGCTTCCAATGAGGGCATTGGTGCTGTTCTTATGCAGGAAGGTCACCCTTTGGCTTATATTAGCAGGAGTTTGGGACCCAAGTGGCAGAAGTTATCTGTTTATGAGAAGGAGTTGATGGCTATTGTATTTGCTGTGCAAAAGTGGGAACAATATTTGTCTAGTCAGTACTTTATAATAAGGACAGATAAAAAAAGGTTGAAATGGTTGCTGCAACAAAAGATATCAACTCCATTTTAGCAGTTTTGGTTGTCTAAGCTCATGAGATTTGATTATGAGATAAAGAGTGGGAAAGAAAATTTGGCAGCAGATGCACTGTCAAGAGTTCAGGGTTCAGAACTCTTATGCTTAGCCATTTAGGTGGCCAGTTCTGATTTGGAAGGTAGGATTAAGGATAGCTATACTAATGATGATCATCACCAGCAGATCATTCAGAAACTCCAACAAAACTTGTTGGTTAAAAACTTCAGCCTGCACGATGGTCTATTAAGGAAAAATGGGAAGATCTATATTGGAAATGTGGAGAGTTTGAAGAATCAGTTGCTGCAATGGCATCATTCTTCTGGAGAAGCAGGCCACAGTGGGAGAGATAGAACTCTGAATAGGGTTAAATCTTTATTTCATTGGAAAGGAATGAATTGAACGAGGATGTTAATGCTTTCATTAGAAACTGCTTGGTGTGTCAGGCTGCTAAGCATAAGAATGTGGCTTATCCTGGTCTTCTGCAACCATTACAAATTCCTGATGAGGTGTGGGTTGACATTTCTATGGCTTTTATCTCAGGTCTGCCAAAATCTCAAGGTAACGATGTCATCATGGTGGTTGTGGATAGACTCAGCAAGGCTGCACACTTCATAGCACTGGCTCATCCATTTACAGCTGTTGAAGTGGCTCAGGCTTATTTGGATAATGTTTTTAAACTTCATGGCTGGCCTAAAAGTATTGTGAGTGACAGAGATCCCATTTTCCTGAGCCAATTTTGGCAGTCCCTTTTCACTCTACAAGGTACAAAATTTAAGTTGTCATCTGCCTATCACCCTCAATCGGATGGCCAAACAGAGGTGGTTAACAGGAGCTTGGAGATGTATTTGAGGTGCATGTGTGGGGATAATGCTAAAACTTGGAGTATGTGGTTGCCTTTGGCTGAATGGTGGCTTAACACCCACTATCATTCAGCCACTGGACTAACTCCTTACAAGCTATCCCCAACCCTTCTCACCCAGCATTAATCCGAGCCACTAGCATGACTTGTTACAATCCCTAAAAACAATGTTTGATAATCGGTCTTTTTTTACAATGGCTACCAAAGAATGGTAGCTATTGTGGAATTGTAATTGAATATCACAATCTCCAATGATGGAATTGATAGAATTATACGTGTTTCAAACGCTATCCTAGCTTAAATCGTTTTAACTACTTTTCTTGAATTTGAATTGTACAAATATGGAATAACTATGGATAAAGAAGAACTTGTTCAAATTACGATTAAATTGAAAAAAAAAAACAGAATCCAACTTACAGTGGGCATAATCACAACTGATATTTTTTCTTGTCATTATATCAACATTATGACATTAATCTCTTCAAATCATTATAAACCAACATATCCATCGGCAACAGATTCTACAGAGCTAATAGAATGGACAAGAATAAGGCTAACAAGATGATACAAGCTAAGATCGTATTTATCTAACTCAAAACATTTAACTATCGACTAATCGACGTAACAAGCCGTAAACACATTCCTTCGCCAGGCCATCTCGGAATCTTTTTCTCACGCAACTACCTACTATGCCCACACTTCTTTTTCCGGCAATTCGTGGTGCGAGGCGGTAGTGTAGCGTAACACTTACGACATATCTTCTTGTTAAGATTCGCCTTGTATATTATGGGCAACATCGAACGCGGGTACCTATAATAGCGACCTCTATGAAGTCGAGACGACAGATCAATGGTGGATCCTTTTTGGATGTTGTAATCGACAAGTGTAATGCTTTCGTCCTCCGCATCTCTTCCTTCTTCAATCTCGACGCCGTTTGCGAAGATGAGACGGAGTTCTTCGGGCGGAATTTGCAGCTTGTCGGAAATCTTGGAGCGTACGCTGCTGATTAGGGGTGTTCAGAAAAAACCGAACCGCGGTTAACCGAAAACCGCACATTTTTTCGGTTCGGTTAACCGCATCGCAAATTTTATCCGAACCGAAATGAACAGCCCTGTGCTGATGGTTTCTTGGGGTTCTACGTCGAGAGTAATGGTGTTTCCTTCAAGGGTGTTTATGAATATCTGCATCTTTTCTTGGTTTTTTGTGAGCTTGATGATGTGTAATTCTATGGCTTCGATCTGATCTTTGTGAGAAGAGTGAAGTAGAAGATTTGGATATACTGGCTATAACTATATATAGTCGTATAGTTGGGAAAGACTTCAAGGTCGGTGGGTTCCAAATTAGGAAAATACTACTCCGTAATTGAAGTCTGATCCTGGTGAACTTGAGGGCCAAGCTATCTGTTAGCGTTTTGGCAAATTTTTTTTTTTTTTTTTTTCGATGACATTCGCATGAATTATGTCTAGACGATTTTGGGTCCGTTTATGCTGGTTGGGGGTTAGGATCGGGTTAAATTAATTGTTAGTATCGGACCGGGTTGGTTTGGTGTAACTCGGATTTGGTTATTACGGGTATCAGCTCCAGTAGGGTCATATTCAGGTTGGATCGTTAACCATTATCTCACCTTGCCATTTTTCCAAATATGTTTCCGCAATTATTGATTTATTTGAAATTCGAATCGTTTGTTTATGTCACATTGTAGTTTTAAATCTGTCGTGAATTTATTAAGTTATTTACAATTTATACAATTATACGTCAGTCAAAATTCGGATTGAATCATGCCGAGTTGGTGTCTTGTCGCAAGCGGACGTGCGTTGGCACGTTGCTATGTTCCTATGTAAGCCATGTATCTAGAAAAAAGTTCAATGGATCCAAGTAAAGTCGATTTCAAGTCGAATTATATTAGATCTTATCGATTACAGGTTGTCCCCAAGTCGGTTCAAGTAAGGCCCCGTTTGATATGACTGCATCTTTCTGAACTGATCTGATCTGAATGACTCTGAACTGATCTGATCTGAATGTGTTGAAGTTTTGATTGAATTTCAACGAATTAGTATAATTTATGGACCAAATACATTGATAGAAATTTGAACATTTCTGATCTGATCTGATATGATTTGAATGACTCTGATCTGATCTGATCTGAATGATTCTAAATTGATCTGAATACTAATGCAAATAAGTCCAATCAAACAGGGTCTAAACCCGTTTAACCTTATTTTAAAGTCTTTCTCAGGTGGGATTGGGTTTCCCAGTCATACTCATAGGCTCATAGCCATAAGCCAGCTTTTGTATCCTTTAATTCCCAAACTACCCCTAATCTAGGCCGACTCCCAAACAAACACCACTTTGACGCTTGTGACCGAAGCTATTCCCCCTTTTCTCTCCCCCCTTTTCCCTCTCCAAAATCGTAGGTCGAAACCCTAGAAAATTAAACACAATTTCATCCTCTAAATCCCAGATATCTTTGTCAATTCATCGCAGTACGCAATTCATTCAGGTAATAATCATCAATTTCTGCTATCAATTCGATTGAAAATCATTCAAATTCAATTTCTGTTGTCAATTAATTTCCTTGATCAATATTATTAACCTTCTGCTAATTTCGGATATTTGTGTTATCAGTGAAATAGAATGACGACTGCAGCTCGACCTACGTGGGCACCCGCAAAAGGTGGGAATGAGCAAGGTGGTACTAGGATTTTCGGCCCTTCTCAAAAGTATTCTTCCAGGGATCTTGCTGCTCACACCAGTCTAAAGCCCAGGTATCGTTATCGTGACGCTGAATATCGTGTCGATTTCTGTATTGGAACATATCATAGAATTGGAGGGAGTATTTTACTTGTTCTAGGTTATGCTGCTTTGTTTGCTAATCTATCCCGGATATTTGAAAGAATAATATGCTACTTTGAATTAACTTTGTTTTGTAAATTACTACTGTATTCGGTTATTTTCGACTTATTTTCGTATTGAAAGTTAATTCTTTTGAAAATTAGTGAACTTGGTTTTAATGAATGAACTTTTCGATATAGTGTACTCTTGTGCATTGGTGTGCGTTTTCTTGCCACTGTTTCGCCTATTTTGGAGTTGCAACCAAGGATTTGTGATTTTAGTGCTCCTGCTTGTTTGTTGTATACTCAAGAGTGCTTATGAGATAACCAGGCCATAGATTTGAACTCTAGAATGTGGTGCTGGAATGTTGCGTCTTTTCTTTCGGGATGTCATAGTTGGTTTAGCTACTTAGAAAGTGGACTGCAACAACAACATTAAAGCCTTAGTCCCAAGGGTTGGGCATTTTTCCTTTACCTTGGTTCGGACTATGGTTGTTAATTGTGGATGGTTAGTGTATTGCGGGACCTATTAGGGATTGTATCTTCAAAAGGAGATGAGGGAACCTGGTACTCCATCACTACTTTTGTTCTTGTTATTTCTAGAACTAGGAAATTGCCATGGTTACATGCTAATCTTGGCTGGTCAGGACTCTTCTTGCTCTATTTGTGTGTCTTCGTCTCTTCTATAGCCTAGTGAATCACTTTGAGATTATATTAAGGGGAAGAATGAGATGCATGGCTACAAGTCTATTGTACAAGAGTCTCCGACATGGTCACCGACACAATACTTGGAAACACGCGTCTGACACTTATCAATCCGTGTTCTTTATTAATGGTTTTAGTTTGAACTTTTTAAGACATTAGGACACTTAATATGAAGTACTGCTGTATTTTAAATGACAACTATGGTCAAAGAATGAATTTTCTCTTATTAAGTTGCAATGTTTCTTTGTATATTGGAATGCAAGTTATTACTAACCTAAACTTTGTTCTGTGATCAGTTAAAATATAGCATTAAAGTAACATTTCAATAAAAAATTCTACTTAATCAACATTGAAATTGCCTTTTATTTTTAATAATGAAGTCCATCAAATGTGTCCCAGTGTCCTCAAAATTTGGACTGGCTACTCACTTGCTTGTGTGTGTGGCGGCATTGTGTCCGTTTCCATGGCTCCTAGGTTGCAGTGAAAAAGTAGTTCTAGAGGTTCTTTCATTCTTATTTGTCATGCTATCTCTATTCTCCACTTTACTTATCTTAGGATATTACTACCAGAGAAACTTTTGTGCCTGTCTGCTAACTTTCACTGTCGTGTTCAGGAGGGATGGTCAGGAGACACAAGATGAAGTGCGGAAGAGGAATCTCCATGTGGAACTTGAAGAGCGTGAACGAAAACATTTTGGAACGAAAGATAAATCGTTTAGTGGTAAGGAGACTTGTAGGGTAACAGCTGCTCTAGCCACTGTGGTGCCTAGTGATTGGTTTGTCAAATTTTCCTGGAGTTCCTTGCTACTTGAATGCTAGTTCAAACTATTTTTACTGGTTTGTAAATTATCTTATGTGTGTTCTGCAGAGGATAGAGATCGTCAAAAGCGAGGCCATCTTCTCTTAGAAGGTACGTGCTGACCCCTTTACTTTT
Source organism: Spergularia azorica (assembly GCA_038382645.1). Lineage (NCBI taxonomy): Eukaryota > Viridiplantae > Streptophyta > Magnoliopsida > Caryophyllales > Caryophyllaceae > Spergularia > Spergularia azorica. The sequence continues at coordinate 1,949,998 of JBBYHQ010000013.1, forward strand.
CTTTGGGGGGGGGTGTTATGACCATAAAGGTTCAAGTGAGTTGTATGACTCTTTTCCCTTTTCCCTTTAGGTACAAAACGAGATGGTGAAGACCGCATTGACCGCTTGCACGCTAAACATATGGACTCTGATGATTCTGATGTGGATGTAAATAATGATGACGAGAGGTAGCTACACAATTAAACTTCTCCTGTTTTCCTAGGTAGGCCACTGTGCGTAAAAGTCAGAGGTGGCAATTTTGTTAGTGTCCTGCTCTTTGGCAATGTTACATGACTGGTTTGCAAAGTGTCTATACTTTTATAACACACCTGTCTGCTGAACAAACTGTTTAGCAGTAATACCTTAAAGCTAACATGTTATTTTGAGTTATTAGGGTGAATGCGGGGATTTTTTTTTTTTTTTGGGGTGGAGTATTGTCATTGTTCTGGACTACGGGATACTCCCAAGCTCAAATTTTTCAGGACTAGGTTTGAGGTTTATAGACTGTTCTTATATGCTTTCTCATATGCAATGAGTCATTTACAACTTCTGTTTGTGCACTCTCTTCACATATATGTTTTGAAGTGTTGACCAATATGATTTAAAATCTCTGGTTTCAGTGATGATGAGGACGATGATGATGATGATGACACTGAGGCTCTCTTAGCTGAGCTTGACCAGATAAAGAGGGAAAGGGCTGAAGAGAAGGCACGTAAGGTAAGTCTATATATATAATGAGTTACACCCTCATTTCACCTCACCCCTCCCAATCCCCATTGTGTGTTATGCACACATAATGGTTATAAAGTCTTGTATGATAACTGTTCAGACTTTTCTGCTGGGAGGAAACAAACTGTAGTTTTTCTTCCCCTAGTGCCCAACGCTCAGAAAAGACAGATAGACGAGGGTGGATGAATGTTACCCTAGAGAGATGTTGCAAAGCTTTTTCTTCGGTGGTGATTATGATAAGGCATTCTATGTTTTCGTACTATCATACCCTTTACTTTATTATGCGTGATAGCTTTATTTTGAGTTTTGATAATGAATCATTTCCGTAAAAATGGCCAGTATCATATATTCACAAGTGTTACCTTTGAATTAGACTAGTATTACCCTATATTTTATTGTCTTGCCCTTCCCCTTTCCCAGTTGAACTTTAGCTTGAGTTGCTGACCAATTGCAACTCGGAAACAAAATAAGACAGTATTGCTTCATACGGAGTATTTTTTTACCCATTTTTCTTGCTAACTTCAATTTTCTCCTTCCTAAATGTTCCCTTGTTTATCTCAAATATTTGTTTTTCTGTTCCATCTACTTAACTGCCAATTTGCAGAATCCCATCTTATGAATGCCCGATTTGTGTTTATAGTATACCATAAAAACCTGTTTCTTCAACTTCCAATCCATGGTGATAACTTCACAAAATGATATTCTTGAATTAAGGTATACACAGGTGATTTTAGTTCTTTTTTAGGTTATGGAAAAACAAATTATCTTAGCGACTTAGCCTGGTGGTTGTTTTTTAGTTTGTTTTTTTTTTCTTTCTTTTATTTTTTGGGAGAAGAGACAACGTAAAATGAAAGTCATGGTGGAAGTTCATATAAATTGTCTTGGTTGGTGAATGTTATTACACAATATTCATGGCAATGTCTGCTATTTGGTACACAGGAGAGACTACAGCAAGAGGAAGAGTTGAAAACCAAGGAAGCAGAACTTATGAGAGGAAACCCTCTTATGAATTTCAATAGTCCCACCAACTTCAATGTTAAAAGAAGGTTAGCCGCTTAATATACTTTAAATTCATGTAACTTTTTTTCCCTCGTCAGAAAAAAATGCAGAACTTAACTTAGTAATGATTGAGAAGTATCTTCAGTAACTTCAACTATCTGATCTTTTAGCTATTCTGGAAATGCAACAGGTGGGATGACGATGTTGTATTCAAAAACCAAGCTCGTGGAGAGACAAAGTTAGCTAAGCGATTTATCAACGACACAATTCGGAATGACTTCCACCGGAAATTTTTGCACAAATACATGAAGTAAATTATGCTACTGAACCCCCCCCCCCCTGTAACGAACCTTACATTCCCCCATTTATGTATTATGAGACGGGTCGTGTTATTGGCCTAGAATCCTTCTATGTCATTCTGACAATTCTTCAGCTCTGTGGTGTCTTAAAATGTCGTATTTGTGTGCATTACTTAGCTCACTTTGTACTTCTGGTGATTGGCCTTTGATGAACATCTTATTGAAGAAACGAGTGGAGATTTAGTTTATCTTCCCTTCTTTGTGTATTTTTGTTTTTGTTTTTGTAACTTAGTTTTCAAGGATTTGTACACTTTTGTTAGAAATGGTGGTAAATTGTACGGAGTATACACTAATTCTCCGTGCCCAATTCAATCAGAGCCAAATGACGCTTTTTCAAATCTGTGGCTACACAGCCATTTGAACCTAAAGCGTAAACATTGGGTTGATACAGCTATGCATTCCTTTATATGTGATATTGTGCATTCGGTTTGTAGCCATTCCGTTCTGTATTTGAAATTATTGTTTCCGAATTGAAGTTTAAATGGGAATAGGTATTATCCAGTGGCACAACATTGCCCTTTGATTTCATATAACCACGATCTATGCGTGTTGTTTTCTTGCGTTGCACTACTGCAACTCTGCATTAGCCCATATGCTTGGTGTCACGGTCCCAAATTTGGAGTGACCGTGATGCGCCCCCTCGTTGGTTCTCCTGACGAGGAAGCAAGCAATTCTTAGAGCGGACAAGCGATTATCGATGCGGACAGGCAACTATCGGTGCG
>JBBYHQ010000013.1:1980822-2050977 GCA_038382645.1 Spergularia azorica
TCCTGACCACAGGATCAACACGCGGTCGCAGGGTTGCTCTGATACCATTTGTAACACCCCGACTCATCGACTGAGCCAGAAGTATGTAGTCACCTATGGCAGCTCGCCAGGCTGTGGGCTAACCTCACAGACCAACACGGGTCCTTTCGGCGCATTTTGACCTCACTCATGCGCACCCTGGGAAACTTCACAGGAGGTCACACATCCTGAAATTGCTCCAGTCAAGCACGCTTAACTGTAGAATTCTTATCGTATGGGCTTCCTAAAAGGAAAGTCGACTTTGTTGGTATAAGTAGCACTATCAATCCTTTTAAGCATATCATATGAGCCCTTAATCTCTTTGAAACTTCCTCTAAAATTCGGGGTATTACAGGTAGGGTTTTTATTCCATAAGCAGATTTTGCATGCCTTCATCTCCGATATTATTTTCCCATCCTTCAGCTTCTTCATATTGTTGATAGATTGCATCTTCATCGTCTTGATCAACGCAAAGAGCTTGGACTGTTTTAGCAGCATATCCTTGATCCCATGTCATTAAAGTATCAAATAGAAAGTCGTTTCCCTCATCAGACAAAAATGTTCCAAATTCCATGTCAAACATGTAATCATGGATCGATTCTGACTTGTTAATTGCGTCTGAAAAGAGTTTTGCACATGTCATGTCCTTCGGAATTATTAGAGTTGTATTACCATAATGTATTATATGGGTTGGGTATTTATCCTTCATCTTTGTCAAAAAGTAGACAATTTTCTGGATTATGTAAAAAATCCCCATTGCTCTTGCTTCCGTTGGATTTCTTATTCTTCTTCTGGGCTTGATACAAATAGGATCCTTCATTAGATCTCCATATCCCTGAATGATAAGATAATGTGCTGGGTAGATTTTTCCATTTACCATTTCGATATTTGCGCATGTGATGCGTTCAAAAATCAAATTTTTCATTTTATGAAGCCTACGGAATATGTACTTTTGAAATTTTGTTATTTCCCTGAAATATTGTTCCTTTAGGATCTACGGGTTCTCTGAAATAGGTTATCATACCATGCTTCCATGCCTTTACGACATCATCACCTTTTTTAATGAAGTTTGGTGGTATGGACAAAGCTACTACTCCTGAGTTGTTAGCACCATAGTAAATCCAACTGCACCATCCTTCCCAAATGTCATAGTACGGAGTGTTTCCTCCTACCAATTCCAAGTACCTAGCTCGAAAATTATTATCTTTTATTTTGTTTATTATCATTTGTTGAAGCTCGTGAGTTAGCATCAACATATTTATTATTATTTCCAAAACCAAGAATCTGTGGACGACTGTATGTGCACTTTTAACTAAACCATCTCTCAATCTAGTTTTTGAGGATAGAATCAAGGCCTCTGTGAGAGCCCAACTGGAGGTGGAAACCCTCTTCATAGCTATGTTGGTTTCATCCACTAGTTGCTTCCTTTCTGCAGATATTCGAATTTTTTGTTCTGCAGAAGGTGGTTGATAGTTCTTCGATCTCTTTGCCATTTGCTAACTCTCTGGTGAGACTGTCAGCTAAGGAATTCTTTGACCCCTGTATATGTTCAACAGAAAACGAGAATTGGTTAAGCCACAATTGCCAACGCAGGAGCCTCCCTTGCGCTTGCATATTAGATAAATTCTTTTTAATAAACCCAAGTATACCTTTGCAATCAGTTCTGACTAAAAATGGTTTTGGAGCTAAAAAGATTAGTAATTTTTCAATTCCTCTTATAACTACAAGGATTTCTTTCTCCATAGTGGGATAATTGCATTCAGCTTTATTAAAGCTTCCACTACAATATCTACACACTTTTTCTCCTTCCTTTATTTTTAGTACTGCACCCCAATGTTCATCGCTTGCATCTGTTTCAAGTACTAGATCATTTTGGTCAGTAGGTAAATTTAAAACAGGAAGATTTTGACATAGTTTCTTGAATTTTATAACCGATTCTGTATCTGACTGATTCCAATTCCATGGAGCTTCTTTTTTAAGTTTTTGTTGTAGAGGTTTTCGGAACTTAGCTAAATCCTGTATAAAATCAGAGACATAAGTAAGACATCCTAGAAACCTTTCTAGTTGCTTCCCCTATTCGATTTTATCAGGAAATTTTTTAATTTTCTCAAGGATGTGTTTCTGTAGGATCACTTGGCCTGCCTTGATTCCTAATCCAAGAAATTCAATTTCTTGTTCAGCATAATTGCATTTACTTTTACCAAGAATAATACCATGATCTAAACATCTTTGAGTAACCACTTTAACGTCGCCCATATGTTGCTCTAGAGTTTTTGAAAATATAAGAATGTCGTCTATGTACACCAAGCAACAATGATTAAGGTCTTTGAAAATATTATCCATTCTTCATTGAAATATTTGAGGCGCATTCTTCAAACCGAACGGCATAACAATCCACTCATAATGACCTTGAGGAGCACTAAAAGCAGTTAAAGGAATAATCTCTTCTTCCATCTTAATCTGCAAGTAGCCACTCTTACAATCCATTTTTGAGAACCAAGTGGCTCCTTGAATTGTATTCTATTGAATAGGACTTTTTTTATTAGGAATGTAATAACCATCAAAGATGGTATTATCATTTAGTTTTTTTATAATTAATTACCATCCTAACTTTTCCTCGTTTTTCTTCTGAGTGATTTCTTACCATGAAAGCAGGACTGGTGTGAGAACTATTACTATTACGGATTAATTTTTTATCTAATAAATCCTGAATCTGGATTTTTAATTCCTTAATATCTTGATAAGTGTAAACCATTTGTTTTACCCTTATAATTGTAGTAGGATTCGATAAAGCTATCTTAGCAACCGATTTATCTTTATCCCAATATTTAAGTGGGTTATCCGAATATAGCTCTTTGCACAAATTTTCTTGTTGCTTTATAATTTTATCTTTTAAGGTTATTTTATGAACAATGATTCTTAAAGCAACTTCTCTTTGTGTTGGAACAACCTTATCACCACGCTGGTTGCGCGCAAAATCAATTTTATTATGAGTATATGTTTTACTCATCTTTTTTATTGGCACAGAATGACCATTTACCGTAAATATTAGGTGATGTATTGTTTGAGTACATGGTGAATATAATTTTTGAAAATTATTTCCTATAAGCATATCATGAGAAGGTTGGTCTGTTGCCCATAATTTGGGTATGATACATTGGACTCCGCCAATTTCTATAGGTAAATTTTCTATGATCTCGGTGAGTCATAAGACTATTGTTAGCGATCTTAACATGCATAGGTTTAATTGCCGTTTTCCAGAGAAATTCTGGGAAAAGATCTCTCTATCCGAAACAGCATGAACAACCACTATCTATGTAATCACACAACTCAAAATTGTTGTATGCTTCTAAGCATATATTTATCGGAATGTATATACTATTCGGATTTGTTCCGACAACTTCCTGAGGTGTTTCTAATGTCATATTGACTTCATCAACCTCATCTTAATAAACAGGTTCACTTTTTGTGATAGTTCTGTGGCCAATGATCTTTCTTTGATCAAAACTTGACCTTTGGTTCTCTAAGATCAAAACTTGATCTCGGTGGTTCCTGAAGATCAAAGCTTGCTCTGGGAGGTTCTGTTGATTCATTGCTACTAGATCCAGTCTCATAGCATTTTGAAGCTTGTATCATATGAGTTAAATTATATTTTTGACCTAAATTTGCCAATAATTTAATTATATCTTCCTCTTCTTATGGAATTTCACTCTCTACGCCTTTGAAACAGCTAAATCTAGAACTCTGACTTCTTGTAATAATTGGACCTCTTGGAATACGATCATTAGTAAATATTTTTCCTGTTTCATCAATTGTAAATATGTTTTTATTTGCTGCAATTGTATTCATGAATGATTCTACCCAAGTTTTATTTAACCTAATGTGTTCAGGTTTTATTTTCTCAATGCTAATCTTTTGTCTTGGGCCTCCTGGTTCATATCTTTCTGCATCTACAATTCCCTTTTTCATTTTGGATCTATTGTATTTTCTAACTTATATAAAACCTTCCACTTAGGCTATGTTTGGTAAAACTAGCTGAATAGTAGCTGATCGAACGGTAAAATAGTAGCTGGATGCTGCAATAGTAGCTGAAAGCTGATATAATAGCTGCAATAGTAGCTGAAAGTTTTTAGCTGATAGGAATATAAGTGTTTGGAAGAATTAGCTTATATAGGAGCCGGTATATATAAAATTACATAAAAATGCATTATATATGTTTAATCTCATTTTAATTTAGTAAATAAATGGGCGTAAATTAGGAATAAAATTATGATAAGCTAGCTTATTTTTAAATAAGTTATATGGGGTAATTTCTTAAATAAGCTAGCTAATTAATAAAGCTAGTGGTGTTACCAAACCAACTTATTTGGTCAAAGAGTTTAAAAAACTAGTCAGATAAGCTACTTTGGCCAAATAAGCTAACTTATTGTGCATACCACACGTAGCTTTAATACGCAAAGGACAAGTTCCTTTATGCATATTTATTCCATCAGTTGATAATTTAATTGCTAGAAACTTTGAAGCGTAAGCATCGTGAAGACTTACATAGTATTTTGGTTCGCATATCCAAGTTACCGTTCCTTGGCTTAAATTGCAATTAGCTCCGCTTACTATCTGATCATAAAGTTCTTTGTGTCGAATGTCACAAACAAAACTTATGCATTGAACGTTTTTTCCAAAATCTTGTAAAGGAGTTATGTAAATTTGAATTGCTCCAATATAAATATATTTATATTTATGATCCTTATTATGATTCTGAATATTGTCCCAATTTATAATATTTATTTCAACAGCTTTTTTATCGCAATTTTTTTACCTCAATATCTCCTTCCATCTCCTCACAAACATATTTGGTGGATAATTTTATAAAAGATGTTTTAAATATTTTACTTTTAGTAATATTAGGAAAATTTAACCCTCTACCGACCATTTCATTTAATTGGTCGTCATCAATGGACATTTGAGCGCTTTGTAATTGGGCTAAGCTTGACATTTCTTCTTCTTCATCGTCAAACTCTCCATCTTGTCTCATTTCGTTTAATTCTTCGTATTCTAGGTCTTCTAAATCCTCTTCATCTTCAATGATTTCAATTATTCTCTTATTATTTCCTATAGCCAGGTTAACAGCTTCTTCTTCAGAAATTTCGAAATAATCAAGGCTTCCTATAACTTTTATTAATTTGTTGTTATTTTTCTTTTTGCAGTAGTTAGCATAGTGACCAATTTCACCACATGCCAAACACTTGCAATTATTTTTTTTTTCAGGACAATACGAAGCTTTTCTGAAAAATCTTCTACTTTCGAAACCAGGTTTTTTGAAATATTTTTTCTTATATTTCTCACCACGTTGTTGATTAAAACTTTTCTTTCTATAATATTTTTTCTTTCTCATATCATAATTCTTTGTTCCATAATTATTGGGCATATCCCAACAAGTAAGGAATTGTTTTTTCATGTGTTGAGTTCCTACGACTTCTCGACATTTTTTCTCAACCCATCTTCTTAGGAAAGATATTTTACTTCCTACTGTCTCCTTGGCGTTGTATTTTGATTTCCACTCTTCAAATTATTCGCTAATTTCTTCATTTATAGCCCCTGTAAGTTTATCATAAAACATTCCTAAATTTGTAGTGTTTTCGCCAATTTGTACTCCCTCCGTCCCCCTTTAAACACACCGCTTTCCTTTTTTAGGTGTCCTTATTTAAACACCCCATTTCAAAACTTTCTAAATGGGGTAAGTTTTCACCACACGTCTAAACTCCACTGTCTCCAAAAATAATAAAAAAAATCATCCATTATCTCTAAAAATAATAAATAAATCACTCAATATCTCCAACAATAATAAACAAACCACACATTATCTCCAACAATAATAAACAAACAACTCATTATCTTCAACAATAATAAACAAACCACCTATTATCTCCAACAATAATAAACAAACAACACTACCATAATCCAAGTGAAAAATACTATGGGGTGTTTAAAAGGGGACGGAGGGAGTAATAGTAATGTTCGAATTCGGCAATATAATTGTCCAAGTATTTCATGTTATCCATTGTGAGGTTGTTGATTTTTCTTTGCCACTAATTAATCTTCCCTCTAGGTTCAGTTATTATGCCAATAAATTCATCTTCTATGTAGCCACATAATTGTCTGAACATTATATCTGAAGGTGGTAATTCTCTTAGTTCAACTTTCTTTGTAGCTAATAGACCGTCGTACCAATCAGCAATTGAACCATAAAGACTGTGTTGAATGTAGTTTAGAAATTGATCGGCTTCCCAAGCTGTATGTAAGATTAAAATAGTAGTCATGCTTTTCTTCCATTGGGTTAAGACGTCCTCTCTATTTCGTAATCCATCTAGATTCAGTTTATAACCTGTATGGCTAATACTTTCGAGTTAGACTTCTTCGGGTTTAGGCATTGGATTAGGCATAATTCTAGCATTAAATCGCGTCGATCTACCAAAAACTTCCCTAGGCCTCATACAACTTGTTGAACCTTTTTGATGAGTGATATTAGTGTTGAAGAAATTGTTTTCTGTAGGTAGTTCATCTTGGATGACTTCTTCTCCTACTTCATTATTATCAATTATCAATTTTCCTAATTTCTTATCTAGACGTCTCTTAATTTCCTCAATTGGAATGGTGTTTAAATCATCCATTTTTAGTAATCCCATTTGATGATATAAATCTTCTTCAATTTGTGCATAATTATAATCTTCATAATTATCGTCTATTATGTCTTGTTTTTCTGATATCATGCTCATGATTTCATTAAGGCGTTCTGGGTCCTTTTCCTTTTCGAACGAATCTTGTAAGTTTGCTAGAGAGCAATCTTTAAGATTAGTTGTCATTTTGTTCTTCTAATTTAATAGGATTTTTGGGATTATTAGGTGGTGTAGTAACTGTGAACTTTTTATTTTCGTTTTGATTTTGAAACGGATATTTATACTTAAAGGATTCGTTTTTCTTAGAAGTTCCTCCTTTACCTTCTAAGTTAGTCGAATGTCTTATTTCGTTTATCAAAACGATTTGCTCTTATGAGATGTTGTATCTCAAGTATATGTTCACCGAGAGCCGCTTGAAGTTTAGCAGTTTCTGCTATAGTATTATTTATAGAAATTATTTCGTCTACTAAATAATTTAATACGGGTCCTAAGGTTTTACTTCCATCAGGATGAATATGAGTATATTCAGGATTAGGACAAGGATGTGGCAAAGTAGCCAGTTTAATCCTTGAACTCGAGCCAAATGGCTCTGATACCAAATTGATTCGTAGCCAAAAATTAAGGTTAGAGTTAGACAAAAACGTACACAAGGTGACTTAAGGACCAAAGTGCAAATAACGGAAAAATGGAAGCTAAGGTTTAGTGGAGAAATGTGAGGAAGGTTAGGATAAGGGCAAAATGGGAAAGCAGGAAAAAGGAAGTTTGTCTTTTAGCTGGCTATAGGGTCCTTTTGCACATAGCGGGTATGTGTTAGTAATTTCCCGCCAAACACAAATGTGTGTTTGAGAGCAGAAAATCAGAGGAGAGCAACAACCACCCAAACACATACACAAAGAGAGAGAAAGAGAGGAAAAAGAGAGAAGAAGAGCAAACCCGTATAGCCCTCAAAACCCAGAATTTGAGTGACTGTTTCGAGCCCCGAACGAGTTTGTACTGCAACGAAATTTGGGGAGGATGCTACTGTATATGGGAGCTTCATTTCTGCCAAGTTTGGAGGTCTTTCGACATTTCTAAGTGGTATTTTCGTTTCACTCTTCTTTGGTGTTTTTTGGTGTTTTTTTCTCATTAGTTAGTGAAGTAGTGTGTGGTTGGTTGTGCCAAGATTGTTTACCTTGAGATTGTGGTTGCCTCTAGGTGTGCCTAGGGAGATTGTATTGTTGTATCCCATTGATTATCGATTTATTAGTGGAAGGGCTTGGTACTGGCTTACGATACTTGTGGTTTTCTCCCGCATTGGGTTTCCACGTATATCTTGTGTCTCACTTGGTTATCGTTGTTGTATGTGTGGGGGGGCTGTTTTGCTCACCATAGTTGTGCTATATTGTTGGTAGGTTCAAGTAGATTGGTTGGTAGTGTTAATTGTCCATTTAGTAACACGAAAGGGGTAATTGGGTTTTTTATTGCTTCCGCTAGTGATTGTGCCCTTTTTTTCAACACAGATAATTTTGTTTGTCCAATGAGGTACGGTGATAAAAAATCATGTAAGAAATAGCGAGAACCAACCTGCAGTACACAGGATGGATGGTCCAAAACAGGGATTTTTGAAATGTGAGATAGTAAATCATGATGTTTTGTGAATTGACAAGTTCAACAAGATGGTCACGGGTATACTCATAGTGTCCTGTTCTGCCGTATATCCCACCAAAATTTGCCCTACCCGTTGATTGTGCTATTCCGCCCTGCAACCAGAAAGAATAGGGCCTAAGATGCTTTTATTAACTGAAATAATACGACCTCGAGACAGGAAGGAAGGGTTGAGGATATATAATCATGATGATCCAGCTACGTACAAGGCCATTCATTCATGCAAAATTCAGTCTTGGAAGGAAATTAAAGCACTGTATTCCTCATACTTTGGGTAAATCTCAAATTACATCAGACGTATCCCAAGTTCAAAATCTTACCGACAGGGGCCTAACCTACTTGGTGTGTAGTTCATGTACTAAAGTAGCTGGTGAAGAATGCATATTGCATGGAGATAATTGTCCAATTCATTTGTTAATTCTTCACTGTACTATAACGTTTCGAGCTTCAATTTCCTCTAATTTTGTATGAACCTGTAATGATGTTCAATTGAATAAGTGTTTTGTGTTCCATTATTACGACCTACTGATAATTACTCTTAGGCACAGAGTTACCATTTAGTTTAGATCAAAGGTAGTTGCACCCCGCTGCTTGTTAACCTGGTTGTTACACACATAATAGATATAATACCGCACATTATCAAAATACGGAGCAGTATCAATTCTGTCTTGATAAACTGTCTGTAGTAGGACTAAACTAGTGCAGTAAACTCTCAGTCACCCCTTTAGGACTAGGATCATTGTGAAGATGATACTGATTTGGTCTTAGTTCTGGAATGAAATTAAACGACAAGGGCGGCAATGAACCAGACATGGAAGATGAAACCTTATTCATATCATCATGCAGGAGGGGCATGCCATAAACTTGTCCAATCCTCCGGCCTTGGGAACCTCGAACCTTGAAAAATAGGATCTTGTTAATATCAAGAGCAGCAGAATCGATTTGATCAGCATCAAGTATTGGTGGCTTTATCTTATTAGAAACACGCCCAAGGATATGGGTGCGAATGAAAGAAGGAGCTGAAATAAGAGTGAGCCAACGCTTGGAGACAGCCTTGAGACGATGAAGGGACTTGACAGAAAGACGGAGGAAGATTTCAAGCAATGCATCATCAGTGAGATCACCTAAGCGTGATACAAATGGAACAGGATCACTAGTATCTGTAACTTTATGCAAATAGACACCACTCTTACCAGCGCTACCACACAACCCCTTAATACACAACTACAAAATCTGCTTGTAGTAGCTGATAACAAACCATGGGCAGTACTACGCCAGGATAATTTCCTACGTTTAGCTGGAGATAATCTACTATACCCACGAAGACGAGAAGAATCCATTTATGTACGTGTTAATAGGGAAAAAATAAAACAGGAGAGAGAACGGGCACAATCTCAAAGTCGTGTTTCTCCTATGTGTCCATGCATTATCATAGCCAATAAAGCAGTAAAAAAAAAAAAAAAAAAAGTTCCACCTTGCCACAAGTACATTGGGTTTGGGCCAATCATTCAAAAAACTTGCTTATACCACCTCTTCGGATATGTAACCCAACAAGGTTGTCAGTAAAACACTTTCCAGCTTACAAAAGGCGAATGATACAGATTTCCACACACTACACATCATTCCTATTTACATCCGCTTTTGTGGTCTCAAAGGCACAATAGACTGAGTAATGAACAGATCGATTCCTGTAAATCAGAATAAATAGAAGGGAAAACATTAATGGCAACATACGTCTCACCTGCGCTAGCTTACATAGATAGCACAATGCATCCTTGAGAGAGCCAAAGACTTCTTCATTTGCTCGGTTTAAAGCAGGCTACTGGAGGCAAAATTTAATCAGGTGTCCGCCTGACAATGGCATGGTCTAGTTGGGGCAGTCTTAGTCATTGCTGTCAATTTGCTGAAACTGTGTTTAGTAAATTGATGGCTGTGTCCAGCTCAGTCTATGTCCGAGGCTCAGTCAGTCGCTGCCTGAACAACAAGCAATAGCTATCAGAAAATTTAAGTCCTGAAAACAAACTATTAATTAATAACTTGCAGTAGGACCATCTCAGGACCTTTCGGGCATGATCATGCACCTTCAGTGCGTCGAGGATGCTGTCAACCCATCTGCAAGGAGATGCAATTTGTTAAAAGTATCATTTTGATCAGTGTCAATGAAAGTTGAAAACAATCAGAACCACCGAAAATTTCAGAGTCAATGACCTGTTTCAAACATAACAAATTTCCAAAGAACGAAGAAACAGTATCTTCACATCTTCTCTTACAGGCTACAGCATTACAATGCCCATTGTATCTAGACATTGTATTTTAAATTATAAAAATCTAGGCAGTCTAAATAAAGGTGCCTTGAAAATGATCCACGGATAAGGCCCACTTAAATATTAATAGAAGAACCGGGAATGAGAACATCTTAACCGCATCTCGACATGTATTTTTCCAAAAATTAAAACACTAGGCAATCTTAATAGAGGTGCCCCACAAATACCCTTCAAACATCTTAATTTCCTGAGCAACTGCATTGGCAGACCAGTTGATCGTGGACTAGTAACATCTTAACCTTTGAGATAAACTGACAAGTAAACTCCACAATGAGTACAGAGCCCCACCCCCACCCCCACTCAAAAAAAAAAAAAACATTCGACACAGCAGGTTAAAATGTTAATCGCCATCAGCCACAGCATAATATGTGGTGATTGAACAAGTATTCTCAGTCACAGGACAATCAAAATGACACATAAGAATTCAGATGTCAACTTAGCATGTAATGCATATGCGACTGGGTAAAATGTTATTAAAGAACTCTATTCAAGCACTTTATGATCGTGACAAAATGATTAAGAATGCGAAGTACTACTTTGTGAATAAAGATGATAATTGACCAAAAAATATGAATACTAGGTTTAAGGTGCAAAAGTTACCCTTCCAATCCAGGATTCAGCGGGTGGTACACATTTTGTAAACCCAATCGTTTTGCAGCCAGACTGGTCGTCTCGCCAATACAAGCAACTCCATTAGTCCACCCTTCCACGGATGGGATAACATCGACCCATGCACTACATTAGGAAAAAAAAAAAAGCAGCAAAAATAGGGATTTACACAGTAGCATAATTATAAAATCATGGACGCAAAAGGAAAATAAATCAGATACAGATAAGCAAAGATGCCGGTACTATCAAGCTGGAATAGAGAGAAAAACACTAAAACAGGACTATAAAACAAATCCCAAGACATAAAATTAAAAATAGATTTTGTTCTAGAAGAGAGAATCTTCAATGCACTTAGAATTCGGATATGTAGTGTGACTTCTACGTATGATTTATGAAAACAGATCAAATTAGAATAATTGAATAAAATCCTTCTTTCCAATAAAATATAGGACATTATGAATATATACCGAATAGCAGAAGGCGAAGCAACAGCAAGGACAGGAGTAGCAACAGCTTGTTCTAATAGAAGCTGATCAACATGTCGAACGCCAACCTGAAAAGAAAGGTTTGAAGTTCAGCTTGGTGTAATTTCAGAATTAAAATGCGAGAATAACTCTGAAACACAACATAGAACTTACCGTTGTATAGGTATTAAGTCTTTTTACAAGAAAGCCTCGAGATGAAAGGCCCTCCTCTGAAATATAACAAAAATGTTACTTCAATATGATCGTGTCTTTTTTGGAAACATAAAGTTAAGAAAAAAGAAATGAGAATTACCAGCTTTTTAAATCTGAAGCAAAAGAATTTAGGACAATTCTAATGGCCTCGAGACATCAAAGTATGAGACTTAAATATTGTGTATTTGACAGTTAGTGAGTTGCAAAGAAAAAGTTATAGGAGCTTCTGATGTTTTAAGACAGTACTAGGCATCCAACCAACTGAATGATGCGGTATATCACATTCCCAAAAAGGTAAAAGCACGGACAAGTGTTTATATGGTGTTAAGAAGAGGTAGAGGGATTGCTTCTTGACTAAAAGGCTCGTATGACACCTTGACTGGCTAACTAAGTGAGCTTGGTCCATTAACACCATCAAACCAACGTTATTGGCTTAGTCGGTTAGTCCATTGATTTTAGGAACAAGAGCCATCTCTACTGTGTATCCGGCTAACATAAATGACCATTTAGCGTCCTCATAACTATCAGACTTCTTGTCTTTTAGAGCTAGGATGAGATTTGTGTAGACCATTCCATTGATACCCTCCAAATCTTGAACCTCGCCTTTTGTCAACAAGTCAAACTTATGTTTAGTAAAACTTGAATAACACTACTTGCACAGGCTCCTCTGTACAATCAAACCTTCAAATTGGCTCTGTTCTAGTATAATAAATTGACCCCAAACTGCGAGCTCCCGAGAACTTTATGTTTAACTCACACAGGTTCCTATGGAGAACAATCGCACAACACTCAAACTTGGTTGAGTATTTAAGAGATACTACTCAACTAAAATTCACTTCCTCTAGAGACTATATTAGAACTACTAAAAAAGTGTCGCCCATACTGGGTATGCTCATTCCTAAAATACACCCCCACATTGATTTGTTCTTCTACTGCCTCTACCCAATCTCACTCTTATTCTACTAGTCTACTTCATGGGCATTCATCACGGTTCTTCCTGGGTCTATACCCCAAAGAGCTTCTTACAACAACAACAACAACAACCAAGCCTTATTCCCAAAATGATTTGGGGTCGGCTGACATGAATCGTCATCTAGTAACTGTCTTGTGTATGCCAAAAAATTTCAAAACATTGTGAACCATTTAGGAATATTGAAACACTTTCAAAAGGAGTTTTAAAAAGTCATCAAAATAAATAAAAAGTTTGAAAAATAGTGAAAAACATAAGAACTTTGAACACATAATAAGGAATAAGTTTTGGGAAAAAAGTTAGGAACACCAAACAAAGAAACCAAAAAGAGTCAAATTAAGTCCTCCGCATGGATAGAGTCTCTCCACACCGCCCTATCCAACACCATACTCTCTTCAAGCCCTAGGAAGCTCATATCACTTCTAATCACCCTCATCCAAGTCATCTTGGGTCTTCCCCGACCCCTAATAATATTACACTTCCCCACCCTTCTACTCTTCTAACCAACGCGTCACTAGGCCTCCTTCTCACATGGTCATACCATCTGAGTTGGTTCTCCATCATCTTGTCCTCAATGGGTGCAACCCCTACTTTCACCCTTATAACTTCATTTCACCCAAAGAGCTTCTTGCCTTCTTTCCAAATCTATCCTCTCGCATCTTGCCAGATCTGCACTCCCACTTAACTCAGTTTACTTAAACATCATCCCTTCCTAATTCCCACAGGACCTCACCCTTCAGCATACTTCCTCATCACCATCATCCTGCCATCATCCTCTTCTGTCAGCATCCACCATCAATGGCGTCATCCTCCTACCACAATCATCTGGAACTGTCCTTCCCAAGCGCCATCAACCATGTACTTTTTAGTCCGGGAACCTACCAGAGACACCCAGTCAACAACCATCCCACTAAGTTGGCTTTAGTACCACCTCTCAACAAAGAATTATGTAAACTGATAAGAAATATGAACTCTTAAGGATGGTATCGCAGATCTCTAGAACTGAAACTAATTCCCATAATCCGTCTTTGGTGTATACAACAACACTTCACGATTTCAAAGTCATATGAATTGATCACCAACGTACAAGCTTGGTCTCATGTTTGGTGGCTGGTGCCAGTAAGGATGGGATGGCAGAATTAGTGAGGAAGTCAGGAAGGCATGGTTTGTGATATGACGGCATTTTCGGGGATTAATTACGTCGATTTAGCCCATTGTAAGAGTCTTCAGGTGTAAATTAACGTATTTACGAATATCCCAAATGTTTCGTGTTTTGTATGGTAAATCTGGATAATTGTACTTGTTCCCAGTCGACTGAGCATGGCAACCAATCAAGCTTCATTCGCAATCGGTCACAACCGATCACAAGCACCAGTCAAAAGAAGACCCAAGCTCGGGAGAAGATACTCGACTCGAAAGGGATGCACGCTCGACTCGAAAGGGATGCACGCTCGACTCGTGGGAGAGAGAGAGTAATAATTTGGGGCGATTTTTGCCCTTTGCTCTCTAGACGCAGGAGCTTGCATGATCGAGACGAGGAGCATATGTCGGTTAAGAAATTTGCCTAATCCTTTTGTTTACTTTTGCTTTCTTTTGTATCTTTAGTATAAATAAGGGGTCTTGGAAACCTCAGATCTCGTTTTTCCAAGTTTTTATTCTAGTCTTTCTCTCTCATCTTATCTTTGCATCTAAACGCTATCATCAAAAAGTTGTAAAAATATTATGAAGAGCTGAAAACCTTCAAAATCCTTGGTGATACTTTGATCAACCTCTATTTATGTAAGCATGAGGAATAGGCATAAATATGTTGATTAATTGTTGAAATGATGATTTGTTTGTTATAAAAGTTAGACTTTTTATTATTTGTTTATTGCTTTTCTCTTTTTTTTTTTTTTTTGGTAAAATGTAAGTATATATAAATCATGAGCACAAAAAAAAAAAAAAAAAACCTCTGGGGGATTGCCCAGCCATTACAGCAATTATCTACATCATCAACACAACAAAATTTCCTAGGCTAAATTGGTATCAACTAGCCACTTTCTGTCACTCTCTTTCAATTATTTCTGACATTTCCTAATTCTTACTCTAATCTCTTTGATCAGCTTTTCCACTATTGATCTTGGTTGTGTGATAACACTCTGTAATCTACACTTATTTCTTTCCATCCAAATTGCATAAGTCAGTCCATACACACATGCTGCTACTGCTTGTTTTTGTATTCTAGCCTTTGTTCTCCTGTGTGCACACCATTTCAGAGTATCCCTGGTTGGAAATCTCTTCTATGCTTTTCCTGCTAAAGTGCTAAACTCAAACTGGAAGAACACATGTGAGTGTGTCTCCCTCTCTTTCTCACACAAAATGCACTTGTCATCCTGACTTATTCCCAATTTGTTTATCTTTTATCTGCAGTTTTCTAACCCTGCCATCCAACAAATGAAGCTGTGCCTAGGAATTGTGCATCTGCTCCATACCAGTTTGCACCATCTTATCTTAGGTAGATCCCCAAAGAGCCATTTATAGCCCTCCTTTACTGTGTACTCCTTATTTGACATGAGCCAAATTGAATTCTGGAAACCTGCCTCCAGTTTCTTCCTGATCTTGCAGAGCATTCTCCAATGCCAGCTACTGTCCATGGGTGGATTGTAGCTAGTCCAACTCTGACCTTTCAGATACACAGAGCTAACCCATTTTACCCACAGGTGATCTTTCTTTCAGTGAATCCACCAACTGTATTTAGCTACACAGCAATATTCCATAAGATACTATCCTTGATGCCTAGACCACCACACTCCTTTGGTCTGCAAACATCACTCCATGCAATTAATGGAACCCTAAAGTAGTTCTCACTTCCACTCCAGAGGTAGTTTCTACAAATAGGCACTACCCTCTTAATAACAGCTTTAGGGATAATGAATATGTTAGCCCAGAATGAGTGAAGTTGTGAGAGAACAGAATTAACCAGCACTGTCCTTCGAGTGTAAGACAGCTTCCTAGCCCCCAATGATCTTATTTGCTTACCACTTTCTCCACCAGAATATAGCAATCCCTTATGCTCAGCTTTTCTGAAGCAATGGGCAGCCCAAGATATTTGAAAGGGAGAGATCCCTGTCTAAATCCTGAAACTTGCAATATATCATCCTTCACTTCACTTTGGACCACAGAGAAGTAAATTTCAGACTTAGAGTCATTCATACAAAGTCCACTAGCTCTTGAGAAGGTGGCAAAGCCTCTCAGCATAAGCATAATGGATGCCCTGTCTCCTTTACAGAACATTAGAAGATCATCTGCAAAGCACAGATGGTTCGATCTAATTGTTTTGCACAATGGATGAAAGTTAAACTGTCTTTTTTGGGCAATTTTGCTTAGAATTCTAGACAGGTAGTCCATGCACAGAGTAAAGAGTAGAGGGGAGATAGGGTCCCCTTGTCTCAATCCCCTCTTCCCTCTAAAGAAACCAAACATTTCCCAATTGATAGCCAGAGAAATTGCTTTTCTCATTGTTTTTTGACTCTTTTAACCAAAATCCCATTTCTCTTTTAGTTGGTTTAGAGGGCAATTTGGTAGGATTAACGGCAAATTCTCTCACCAGTTTGTTTGGAGTGGTTGCTGGCAGGTGGTGACCTTATGTGTGAACACGCAAAGGAAGAGAGAGGGGGTCGAGTATGCCTAACTGCCAAAGGGAACATGGAGAGAGAGGGAGAGAGAGTAAGTAAAGACAAGGGATGATGGTTGGCAGTGCAAAGATGACTGACAGTGGTGTGTGGTGGTGTTAGGGAGGTTGGAGGAGAGACGAATCAATGGACCGTAAGTTTAGGAAGTACGAATCCTGCAATTATGTGCTTAGGGAGAGGAACGGAAAAAGTGGAAGAAAAAGTTATACATTGTGGGCGATTAGTAATCTCTGGGCTATTAACTTAGTTTAGTACATGCTATAAATCGTGCGCACATCTAATTCTATAACCCAATAACAAGTCGGTCATTAATCCCTTACTGACACATGAATCCCACCCAATTTGTGCATGTCATTATCCAGACACATGATGAATGCCAAAATAAAACCCTTGATTGCATCTCATGCAGATGCCTCTCCGCATCACATATTATTTCTTTCAGTTTTGAAAATTTAAGAGACTTCAACATACACTCAACATTTAAAAATTAGCAGGGTTTTGCTCCCAAAAATCTCCAGCTTTTGCAAAATACGTACTTTGCATTTCTTTCTCTCGTTATTGTGATTTCCTTCTCCACATAGATATACAAAACCAAAATTGTTTTATTTTTCCGCTGTCATCTTTTATCTTCAGTCTTAAAAAAATGAGTAACTATCATATGCATCTACTAATAATCGATTCTAAACAGGGACGGAAACCTTTATTCAGCTATTGCTGATGGTTTACATTTACACGTGACCACACCTCAAATAGAACATCCTGGGGAGCATGAAGGTGGCACATATTGCAAACACTAGCGGAAGCTAACTTGTGAGAGCAAAAGTGGTAAAATAAAACTCGAGCAAACGTCTGGTGTGTTAAACAAGTCAAAACCTTATCCAATAGAACAAACAAATAAAAAATGGACGACCTAGTAGTTCTAAACTACTGCATACTAGTAACTAATGCCCAAACTTGCAGGTAATAACAACAATAGGGTAACAAGGATTGTTAAGATAGTAATAAAACTTGGAAAAGTTTAATCACGAAAGATAAAAAATGGGAAATATAATGAAGAGGCAAGTTAAAAGAAGATTAACTTTAGAAAGCTTTGTACAGAACGACAGGGTGTTAATTCAGAATTAGAAAGGCCGACGAGGTCAGATTTAAGAGGTACAACTTCGAGGGATTGATCTTCTATTTCACGTAAGAGGAGGTGGATGTTACAATTTACAAATGTAAACAAAATCAAGCAAAGATAAGAGAAATGAGGTACCAATCTCACTGCTCGCTTTGGCTGATGCTGGATACAGGACAGTGCACCTTTCATCCCTACTCTTTGGAAGCTCAGATGCTAGTACTTTAGCAGTCGCTGCAACATCAAGCAACTTAATCAACAACTCAAATGAACAGTCCATTGGGTCAGTCACATTGAATCAACTCACAATACACAACATTAGCCAAACAATAAGATATATGCCCAGCTAATCTTCACACAATCCCAATAATTCTCAATGGCAATGCTAGTTAGATAAATATAGCAAAGTATCACCAACAGCAGTTATGTAGTCGACAAATGTTATTAAGACAGCAGACAAAAAAAAGAGAACAAAGAAGTAGAAGAATTCATCACCGATGCTTTTAGATAGGAGAAATCAGAGTAGCTTTTTTGAGGGAATAAGCAAAACGACTAATCAACCAAAATGTAAAGTTCCAGTTTAGGCAAAACATAATCAACTTATCGCCCATCAGTTAGGTACCAACAGGTGATGTTGTTTATTGTCAAAGTATAACAAAGTCCAAGCTTTACCCACAAAAAGTTAATTTGAGTTATTGCGCCCTTGCTTGTCACTCATTGCTAAAGGCTGCACTTGCTTATTGATATTTGTTTGGTACTTCACTTCTTAAGCTAGTGAAGCAAAGAAGGGATGATTGGAAGAACTTCTTTACATCCTTCATAGTTGCTCATTGCTATTCTTCTTGAATGATTGGAAGTTTGGAACAAAGACCAAATCAAAGGATAATAATTTCTTAATCGCAACGACGTTGTAGATTTCAAGGCTTGGAGATTGAAACTAAGCACATCGACATTTAAAACTCGTGTATAATCTCGGTCAGAGCTTGTTTAGATCCATGCCTGAAAAATTGCTCACCTTTTGATGGAGTAAAGGCCACTTCAAGGGAATTTGATGACTTTAATACATCCTTGAATACACTAGCTGTACCAGCTCCAACAACACCTACTCTAGCATTTGGAGAACCAGCACCCCTACACAAATGAACGCTTCGGATATCACGCAAGGAAATTCCTCAAAACCAAACTTAAAAATTCTATCCAAAGGTAAAGAAGGGTTGGGGGACTGTACATCAAGGTGAACAGGTCAGTCATATTTGATGAATCAGAAACAGTACAAGCAAGAGAGCTATAACTCTCCACCTCTACTCTCATACCTCACCCACTCCAGTTTATGTCCTCCAAGTGGTACATCAATAGTTCATTTTGACATAAAGACTACCAACATGACTAGCTTACGAACACTGTACCACCAAGCTCACAGAGCAGAGTAAATTAAAACTTCGAAGTTTACATAGAAAGAACACTGGCAGTAATATCATGGTACTCCCAGATACTAGATTAACATTTTAAATGAACATCAAGAGTAAAAGGTTGTCAACCAGGGTGTTTATCAAGTAAAGCACACCTATACTATATAGAAGCTCTTTTCTGCTATCTATCCTTTTTAGTTTCAAGGATGCAAACCTGGGGGATACCATACTATTCCACCCGTCGCCATTAAGCTTTTACGACAACAACGCTGTCCTTCATAAATATAAAATAAAACACACAAAAATAAGGAGACAAAAGCAAAAACAGAATTCTTGATAACCAATCACATAGGATCTAAGAGAATCGCCACAGCACCGACACTCAAAAGTATGAAATTCTATAAAGCCCTGATATAAAAAATAAAAAAGAATAAATAAATATAACATACGGAGTATTCGTCACCTCCATGCTTCCAGAAACACCAACCCCGCCTCTGGAGAAGTGATAATAATCCAATCAAATTTTGTATCTGCAGTGGTCAAAACACTGTCTACATGAGTTGCTCAACAACAGTGTTCACGAATTTTTCATGTTTCTGCCACAATTAAGCCAATGGAAGATCACGGCCTTCTTAGGTAGATGGTTATGGTTGTCCATTTCCTAGCAGATATTGTTGCTCTACCATAGGTGGAATGAAAAGTCTCATGATTGGAACGATCGGTCACGTAGGGGATTATAAGATGGATTTCTATGCCAAAAGATCAAAGATTACCGAGAACTAAGGTCTTTATGAGTATGGTTCAGACTCTTTCCCAGAACCATTCAAGAGTCGAGACTCTTGCTTCCCCACCAAAATTCCCTTCCCAGAAATTCAGAGGATTCCCACCTCTGAATCTTACAATGCTATGCGCCTATGCGGCTCAGCGTGGTTCGACTTATTATGGGTTCGTGTTGAAACAATTATTGCCAACCTTGAGACTTCATAGGTTCAAAGAAGCAAAATTGGTATCAAGATATCTTCGTCAGGTATATTTGGTGGGATTTTGAAAGTGTTGCTCATTACTTTGAATATACTAGGCTTTATTTTTCCTTTAGGCAGCTGGTATATTGTAGTACCTTGGTTCTAGCTAAGAGGAGCCTGACTTATAAAGAAGTTGGTTGGCATCCCCACATTCCCCAACATTACATCTATTCAAATCTGCATATCCTCTCTACAGAGGTGGTTGTCTCATGTCCCCTCACACGCACCCCCATCCCCCATGTTACCCCTCGGAATCTAGTCATCCCTCCCCCCCCCCTTTCCCCCGACACTTCCAAAAACTTGACTTCTTACTTGTAAGTGAACGTTATCTAGTTAGATTGTCTCAATTCTCAAACAGATATATGAAATTATGGACAGCAATTTCTATCTTGCTGAACAAAAGCTATATTCAGAGTCATTACCGAGGGGTATTTCACAACTATACATTTAATAGATAGATAATGCTCGATAAGTATAGCTTGATCATAATTATCTCACTAGCAATATCTTATAAATCTGGTCTATTTACAGGAGATCATTCTCATACGTCCAAAATTATTGGATACGTGAATCAGATGCACAAGCTTTTCCTGTAAATCGAAGAAGCCTAACATGAATCAGATCTCGTTAGAAAACAACAACATTACCCCAGGATTCAGCATTTTCCAACTATAGAACTGCGAAATTTGAACTTGAAAAACTTTTCTGTCCAAGTTCACAAAAGTAAATAGGACATGTTGCAAATAAACTACAGGCAGAAGTATGAACGTGATTTCTGTAAAACAATTGGACCTTCAAGAAAGCACTACTCATTTTAACTCTTACCAGTTAAGGTCGAGTGAAGCTTTTGTAAATCAGGTCCTGGTGCATGCTCAATAAGAGGAAACTCCAAGCACTGGATACCATGTTTGGCCTGTCACGATAACTCGAGATGTAAGTAGGAACCAGAGATTATCGTGGTCCCATAAAAAACAGCACAATTGTGAACAAACAACACTACGGCAATAGACATTACCAACTACAGTGTAATTGTAGAGGACTAGAGGGTCTGTAGATCATGGAAAAACTTCATGAAACAAACAAGATTACAAGGTGATAGGATGTGAATTTTTGAACAACGCAAAGGAGTTATCACAAATTCCCTACATGCACTCCATCTTTTGCAATGTAAAACAGCAAAAGAAAATCCTTAACTTGAAATTGCATGCTACAAAGAAACTGATTACTGAACTCTTCTTTGGTACAAATTTTGATGTGGGCGTAGATGTAACACAGCAAAAATACTAGGTAAAGACTCCCAGGCATGATCTGAGAGGTCCAGGTATAAGCAGCCAGTCTAGTAAAGGTCGTAAATTGTAACTACAATGTATGGAAATATGGACTAGTTGAGACACTATCCCTAACGCATAAAAGTTGGCATTGGCAATTTGACAAAATCTATTTCTAGCAAATTGTAAAAGAACCCGATCGTTATCCATACTACTCCCAGTCTAGCAATGAGTAGATATCCAAACAAGTCTGTACAGATAATAGTAGATCTCATCCTAGGGTTCTCCCGATTCTATTGCTGCAGTTACACTGGTATAGTTCAACTCCAATCAAAGTTATGGTCAAGTGAAAAGATATGTGCGATGAGGTGAGAAGTTCTGGTAGACTCACACGTAACCCGGGATCCCTCAGAGAGTATATAGAAGCTTCAATTCTTCGGCTTGCATCCAAACACAAGATATAAGAGATAGCGCCTATGCAAAGGAAGCAAGCCTACGCCGAAAGAGCTTGATATCTTAACCAAGAACTCTCCCGTTGTCTCATAACAAAGATTAGTACGTGTACGGAGCAGAGATAAAAACGGGCTTCAATGCTTAATAGCGTTTTATAGATTGCTTTTCTTAAAGCTGTAAGGAAATAACAAAACCTTAGTCCATACACTCCATCTTTCTTTCCTATTTCAAAGAGTGCGTCATGTCCTAATACCAAGACTCGGTTGTGCGCTCAGCCCCATACCTGCCGGTTTAACAGGCACCCCAGAATCCATGTCAAAGAAAGACCCTAGTTTTGGAGTTGTATTATGAACACTAAGTCAAACAGTAAACAGTCCCAAGACCAAATACACCAATACGCCTGAATTGGTGTCGTAAACACCTTAAAATGAGGCACGTAGCCACTGTAAAGATAACGTTTTCTAAATACACTACTTTCCAGAATTACTCAGTTGTTTCCAGAATGGTGCACACATCTTGACCTCCCCAAACGTATCAAAAATTTAACATATTGTACATCATAAAATTTCGGGACTAACACTTTGTTGGCGTGGTTGTTCCTCCATAATTATAACCCTTGGGACAGCAATCATCATTCACATTTTCACTTAATCAACGACGAAGTCGGTTTCCTAATTTGAAGCTGCCATCCGATACACAACAAATGCAGCGCACAATTGACTTGGCCAGACAACCGAAAAATCGACACCAATATTCTTGCAAATCACCAGTAGCAACAGTAATACGAAGAGTAACCCTCACGATACTAACAACATTCAACTTGGAGCAAAGAGTAACCCTCAAGACAATTCCAACTCATGCATGCAAATTTGAACTGCTAGTTCATGAACAAAATTGATGCATATAATACAAATCAGCCAGATACGATTATTCAATTATTCTAGATAAGAAATACGAATCAAAAAATAATGGGCATAATAATGATTAATTCGTGAATTTGGGTGGACAATATATAGAATACCAGAGCATTGATGAGCTTCCCATTCTTGCCACGTTCTCTGGTTACGACAACCTTGGGCTTCAACTGGGAAGATGAAGAGGAAGCGCGGATTCTACGGGAAGATTCATAGGTTTGACGGGGATAATGGGTCTTTGAAGAAGATGAGGAATTTGGAGGTAAATATGAGGGAGAGAGAAAAGTTTGGAGTGAGAGAGATGCCATTTTTGTGAAGAATGTGGAGGGAATGAAGAGATTTTGTGACGACGTTGGCGGATTGTCGGATATTCGCGATTAGTGAGTGTAGCGGAGATGAGCATGATATGCTAGATGTGTGGACATACAAACAGTGAACGATTACGAAATAAAGCTGTTAGGTATAAGTTAAGAGTTGCACTCATTTGGGACAAGAAAATGAGACCGACTCAGACCGTATGGCCATGTGAGAAAGAGCCTACAAACGCGGCGAGAAGTGGGGAAGTGATAATATTATTACGGGTCGGGGAAGGCCTAAGATCACTTGGATGAGGGTGACTAGAAGTGATAATATGAGCGTTTTAGTGCTTGAATAGAGAGTATGGTTTTAAATAGGACGGTGTGGAGGAACTCTATCCATTTCGTGGACTTAATCGAACGCTTTTGGGTTTTATGGTTTTTCATTTTTGTTCGACTCTTTCATCTTCTCACAAAACTAGTCTTCCTATATTTGTTTAAAATTTCATATGTTTTTCACTCGTTTTCAACTGTATTTTTAATTTTTTGTTTTTCTTTTTTTAAATACTTTTTTAAAACTCCTTTTGAGCGGGTGTCAATATTTTTAGTTGGTTCACATTGATCTTGAATTTATATGACACATACAAGACGGTTACAGATGACGATTCATGCAAGCCGACCCTAAATCATTTTGCGAATAAGTACAATTCCCCAAATTTCGGAGGAGGTTTAAGCAATGTAAAGAGTTCATATGAGTGTTTAAATGGATTGACAGTGCTACTCATACCAACAAAGTTGACTTTTCTCTTAGAAAGCTCATGTGCTAAGAACTCCAGAGTTAAGCGTGCTTGTTGGAGAGTACTCTCAGGATAGGTGACCTCCTGGGAAGTTTCATAGGGTGCGCACGAGACCCGTGTTGGTTTGTGGGGTTATTACGTAACTTGGCGAGGTGCAATAGGTGACTCCTTACGAGTCAGGTGATACGTTGAGGTGTTACAATAAGGATTGGATGTTGTTGTTGGTGGTGCTGAGATTTAGTGGATCGTAGAGTTAACACCCAATTTATTTATTTTATTCTGTTTTATTTTTTTGCAAGAAATCAGATAGGATTTTATTCAACCACCTCGGGGAAAAAAATTCCAGAAAAATCTTACAGAAAAATAATCCATTAAATTAGCTATTAAGACACTCCACTATTTCATTATACAAAATACTATTTGGCAATGCCAAAATCCTCACGCTAACCACGATTTTGAGTTGTCGAACAATCACATGGCTGTCATTCTCCCTCTCGGCAAAAAGTCTGTTGTTTCTCTCTTGCCAAATACCATAAACCGTTGCAATTAAGCTACAAATTTTTCATTTAATCTTCCAATTCCTCCTTCTGTTCCTGTTTGCATACCAGCAGATTTACCTCTTAAAGCTCCAAGTCTGCCTTACCACATTCATCCAACTTAACATTTCCCACCAAACAGTATTTGAAAATGTGCATTCAAAAAACAAATGTGCACTCGATTCTGCTGCAGTCTTACAGAGACAGCATCTATTTACCATTACTAGCCATCTTCTGCAAATATTGTCCACTGTGGGGAGCTTCCTTTGTATAGCCAAGATGGCTATAAAGGATCTTGGCTATACAAAGGAGTGCTTTGGCAGGTTAATGGTGTCCCAAATGATTTTTGCTCCTTTTTTCCTTGGATTTCTTTGTCTGAAAAAGTCATAAGCATTTTTAGCCATGAACCTGTCACCCTTGCTCCATTATTTGATCAGACTTATTGCATCAGTGAATGAGTTGGCTCTATGCAAAATTTCGTCACTCACCTTGAGAATCCTAGACAGGGTTTCTGCATTTTTGTGTCTGTTTTCCACTTCCCACATACTCATTTTCCTGAAAATGATTGCATAATACATCCGTCCAAACATTTCCTTTCCCTGTTTCAATCAACCAAAGCCATTTTGAAATAAGGGCTTTATTCCAGGATAGAATTTCTTTGATGTCGAAGCCACCCTCATTCCGAGGTGCACATAAGCTAGCCCAGCTCTTATAGATCATTTTCCTCTGACCCTCCGGAATGTTCCATAAGAAACTTCTACAAAGCTTGTTAAGCTGTTTGATAACTCCTTTAGGAAGAAGGATGACATTGCACCTGTAATTTTGGATGCCAAAAAGGACTGAATTTATGAGATAAGATAAGAATTTTGTAGACCAATGCTTCAAATGAACTTGGATTTAGAAATGAGCTCAGCATACATTTGGCTTTTGATCCTTGCTGAGTTTAGAGGGATCCCCAAATTTCTGAATGGGAACTTACCTTCCTGGCAAAAGAGTTATGCTAAGTATGTATTCTTTAACCCCAGAAGTCGTGCCAGCAAAGTAGGATTCAATTTTCTGAGGATTGGCATGTAGACCTGAAATAGGTGAGAAATTCTCCAATACTTTGGTGATTGATATCACTCAGGAACTGTCCCCCTCGAGAAAATCATTAAGTCATCCGCAAACACCAAATGTGTGAGTCTTAGTCTGGAGCATTTGGGATGTATCGAGTAACCTGACTCCTGATTCATTGCTCTCAGACGCCTGGAAAGAATTTCCATGCTTAAGAAAAACAGATAAAGTGAGATTGGATCACCTTGTCTCACTCCACACTCTCCTTTGAAGAAACCTTTGCAAGTGCCATTGATTTTCAGAGAATACCAAAGACTTCTGACACAAGCCATTCCAATCAATGAAATCCTTTGGAAAGTTGCAGATGGTGAGTGTTTTCTCAATGAACTCCCAACTTAATAAGTCAAAGGCCTTCCTAATGTCTATTTTATAAGACATCTAGGAGATATATTCTTCTGGCCATATCCCTTGACCAAGGCTTGAGAGAGGGCAATGTTATCAAGATATTTCTGCCCTTGGTAAAAGCTGCTTGCTCAAACCAATCAGAGAGGGCATCACATTCGAAAGTCTGTTTGCAATGATTTTGCTTACAGTTTTGTATACTGTAGTGCAGCATGATATGGGCCTCTTTGGAATTAAGATAATTATGGCTGAACTCCATTCCTTTAACCATTTTTTTTTATCTAAATAAGCTCCTGACAGCTATGCAGATATATTTACCTACAATCTGCCATGATTTCTTGAAAAGACCAGAGGAAAAACCATGAGGCCCCGGGCTCTTGTTCGAATCAATGCTGAAAAGGTCATTTTTAATTTCCCCATCGCTAATTTCACTGTAGAGCTCTCTGGTTTGATCCTCCGTTATCTTTTCACCATGGAGAAGTGACTCATCAAACTCAATCACTGCTTTTTTTGTGCCCAATAAACCCTTATAGTAATCTATGAAAGCAGTGGCAATCCCCTCTTGAGTGGTAGTCATGTCCCCATTTGCATCGAGCACACTACCAATCACCCCCATATGATTCTTCTGTGCTATTTTGGAGTGGAAATATCTTGAGCTACAATCTCCTGCATTGATATTTGTGATATTGGCCCGTTGCTTCAGCATGCTCAACTCTGCTTTTTTCAATGAGCAGAAGTTTTGTTTCAAGGTTTCCTCTTGATGTTGCAGTTCCTCATTAGTTACATCCAGCAGATAGGCTTATTGGCACTTTTCCATTTCTTCCTTGCATTTCCTTATTCTATAAGGTAGTGTTTGGGAACATGGAATTGAATTGAAAATCAGAATTTCAATTCTAGGAATTGAAATCATGATATTCAATTCCAATTCCAATTCCAAAAACTTGTTTGGGTACCCCTTGGAATTGAATTCATGTAACCCATCTCTCTCAAACCTTAACCACCACGGCACCACCACCTCTCATCCACCGTCACCATATCGCCACCGGAACCCTATCGCCCACCGTGACCACCACTGCCAACGCCGCAATCTTGAGAAACACCATTGATCTGCGTTTTTAAAGCTATCTCTCTCCTCCTTCTGTGTTGTTGGAGGAAACGTAATGAAAACGAGTAGACTTTTCCCCTCCAGTGGAGATGGCAGGCTGTCGTATAGGAGATGGGAGGAGAGAAGAGAGAAGGTGAAGAGTACGGAGAAAGAAAAGCACGTGGTTGTTCGCGGCGCCGGGAGCTGCTCGCCGGCGACAATGGAATCAGATGGCTGGCGGTGGAAGTGGCGACGGCTGGCGGTGGAAGTGGCGACGGCTGCCGTGGAGGGTGATAGCGGCAGAGGTAGGTCAGAGACTAAAGAGGTTGGGGAAGAGGAGAGAGAATGAGGAGAGAGACAAATAAGAATTGAAATAACACTTATCTTGATGGGAATTGAAAATACAATTTTTACACATAGTTGGAATTGGGTGGGAATTGAACCAATTCCAATTCCAAATTCCACAAGTTCTCAAACACTTCAATAATTTCAATTTTAGGAATTGAATTCCAATTCCTAGTTCCCAAACATAGCATAAGAGAGATTAGTATAGAAATATTTGTTAAGCTTTTTCAGCTCAGCCTTGACTTTCAACAACTTTTTGAACAGTCTGAACATCGGAGCTCCATGCATAGGAATATCCCAAGAACTCTTTACTAGATTTGAGAAATTAGGGTGATCAGCCCAGTAATTCGATCAGAAATCTAAAGGGTTTTTGGATATTGATGGCATTACCAGCCTTAACCAGGTTGGGGGTATGGTCTGATATACCAAAAGTTAGGATTGTCGAGGTAGAGTTTGTTTGCTAGATAAGTCATTCTTGGTTTACAAGGGCTCTATCCAGCTTTGACCAAACTCTGTCAGTCCCATCTTGTTTGTTACATCAAGTGAACTCCCCACCTTGACTCTGCATATCTTCGAGTCTACAATTTGCAATGCACTCATTAAATTCTGTCATGTCACCTGAGTTTATGTCTCCATTGCTCAATCTTTCCTCCGGGTCCCTTATAGTGTTAAATCTTCCATTACCTACCAACATCCCTGAGTACTCCTTGCCAAGTACTCCATTTCCAGCCACAAAACCAATCTATGTTGTCTATCATTACTCGCATACACCATAGTAATGCAATATTCCTTATTAGTTGCCTTGTTTTCACCTTGCAGTGAATGAACTAGGCATGGGTGGCCACAATTTGCATATCAATTTTACCAGGGTGCCAGACTAACCATACCTTGCCATTGTAGTGGTGAGTATAGTTGAAGGCAGTGGAATAACCTCTGAAATTATTAGCTGCTACCATTGGAGCTTAATGCTCCTTTATTTTGGTTTCTAAAACTCCCATAATATCTACTTTACATTTCATCATGAGGTTCTTAGCCTCATGCTCTTTAAGAGGCTCATTGAGCCCCCTTATATTCCATGAGTAGATTTTCATTTGGATGGAATGTCAGGTGGGACATTCTCTCCAACTAAAATGTTGTTTACTGCTTCCAATCCTGCATATCCTTCTCCCAGACTTAGAGTTGGAATTCCTGATGTGGGAATTGCACTATTCCTGATTTTCTACAGCATTCTTTTCTTGTGGGATTTGCTTGTGATGACCTGGTAACCTTCATCATCTGGTGAAGGAGGTGGAGTATCTCAATCCATGCTTGGAGAATCAGGGATAGTCTGATCAGGACTATTCTTCTTCTCATTCCTAGAGCTTTGTAGATTATTCAGAGTATCAGTGTATGTGGCCTTAGCAACATTTACAGGCTCCTGTACAGGCTGCACCACATTATCTGATTTTGCTGACTAATCTGTGTTGTCTTTGGCTTTAACAGGTTCATCAGCATTTGCAGGCACTAGTTGGTATGCCTGCTTTGCCTTGACAGCTGTTGCCCTCTTAGCATGCTTACAATTGTAGTCCATGTGCCCTAGTTTTTTACACATAGAGCAGAAGCATAGCACCCACTCATACTCTACTTTCTGTGTGAATTCACCATGGAATGGTGTTGTCACTTGTATCTGGTTTGGGAGTTCTTTGGACACATCTACTTCCTCTAAAACTCTAGCAAAGGAGAGCCTCTCCTAATATGTTGTAGTATGATCTGCATACAATGACTTACCCAGCTTGCTAGTTATCTTACTTAATGCTGACATTGACCATAGAAACAGATCTAGGTTAGGCAGTAAAACCCTAACAGGGACAATATACACCCTGTTATGTTCTTGCCCAAATTCTGGAGTCCATTGCTTGAGGATAAGGATGTTTCCCCCAATTTTCCAAGGCCCTCCCCTTAGTATTTCATCAATACTAATTTGGGACTTGAATATGAAGTCAAACCAACCTTTTTTGCAGTACCTGATTGTTGGTTTATCCACATGATTCCAATTTTTGTCCACAAAATCCTAAATTATATTGATCTATATTGTAGATGCCGTAAAACAATAGGTCAAGTACTCATACGTTATATTTTCTAAAAGATGGTATCTTTTAATTTGATAGATGGTAAAATTTGAGCGTTATGTTAATTTGCCACAAGTAGGCTTCTTTAGTGTATCTTCTATTTGCACCTTAAATTCTGACATCTATAGTATCTTGTTCGCATTGTGGATTTTTTCACTTTTCGTTATATACTTTGTTCTTTGTCTTCTTAATGCGTAACTGTTGAATGGTTGGATGTTATGCTAGAACGATGGGACCTTAGATGATTTCTGTTTTTGTGGTGCTGTGAATACCACTTTAATCAGTTGACCAAAAAAGACTTGCTCCGTTTGTTAGCATGTTAGATGGTGGAGCTTAGTCGTATGACTCTTCCAAATATAATACAATACTCTTCTAAAACTATGTGATAGGGAAGTAAGGTTCGATCCTCAGGGAATTCTATGAGTTATTTGTAATTATATGCGTGATAAGATAGTGGTAACAATTGGGGGGTTTTGATTGAATGAGTTGGTGAATTAAGCTAATGACTACAACAACGAATTAAGTGATTGATTTATCAAGATTAACGAGGTCTTGGTCAGGATTATCGCCGCCAGCAAATCTAACAATCGGTCCTAGTTCCAATTCAATTATCTTCCTCCTAATTACTCTATTGTGGAAATAAATTCCTATTGCTTCTTAGTGATTAGTTATTAGGCGTGAGCACGACTCTAACAACCCTAATTATTAAACGTTCTAAAACAAGCGATTAGACTCGATTTAATAACAGCAATAAGACTTAGAACAATATCAATAGAGAATTGGGCACATTTTCTATCAAAACATTACAAAACCAATAATATGAAATGTGAACCAATAATCAACATAATCATCTTCTAATTATTATATAAATCGTATAAAATAGCAGTCGTATTCCTAATGTATCAAATTCCCCCGTGCTTAGACCTTTACTCGTCCTCGAGTACTTCACACATCTTCAATAAGTCTCCAAGGATCTTGACAAACAGCACGGGTGAGAAATGATATCTACCTATCTCCTCTACTTCACTTGTGGTTTTCATTTCCTAGTTATGCACCATCACAGATGTAATCTCAAAGCAACGGTCTGCTACCATCTTATGCATCAATACACAAACCACTCATTCATCAAAATAGCAAAGGGACCAATAATGTCATAAGCGTCCCTAAGCCGCTCACACCCAACTACCTCGGGAACCTAGGTCCGGAATAATACCGTCGGATCAAAGACTACCTCGATATTTTCACCAATCGCCACTTATATCTTCAAATGCATCGATGATTTTCTAGTCCTATCTCCTTATCTATACATCCAACCGAACCTCCTTATATCTTCAAGAGAGAATCTACCCAAACACGACTCTTCTAACACCCTTCTTATGCACCAGCCAATAAGTAACAACACTCCGCTCATTTTGCCTAGGCGCCAAATGGGTTTCCACCTAGGCTCTCGTTAAATTTTCTTGTCCTCACCAGCTCACTTTCTTCTCTCGCGTCTTTTCCTTACTTTCTTTTTCGCTCATCTCTCTTGTTTTTTTTTTCTTTTTCTTTTTCTTTGTTTTTTTTTTTTGTTTTTTTTTTTTGTAAAACTGAAAATATGATGATACATTACAATATTACAATGATTATCCACTCCCCATGCTTGAACCAAACATTGTACTCAATGTGAATCATATCAGTGAATAGAATAAGACAACAATATAATAGGGGAGAGAGGATCTCACAAAAACTTGCACCGATAGACGTATCAGGTTCTCATATCCTGAAGGATGCACCTCCCTTGTAACTCCAAACCTTCTCTCTAAAAAACAAGAAGTAATAACTATTAACTCCTCATCAACCTCCTCAAGGCAATAGACTCATATGAAAGAAACAAGGTGTAGAGCCACTCTCAACTCACATCATAATCCGAACGCCCTCAAGGAAAAGTCTTCACCAATCAACCACACGCACCTCACAAAACGTCCATCTCCCTCCAAAAGTAATGCACATAGAAACTACCTCCACACCACCATCAGCAAAGAACTCCAATCTCCAATCTCCACCCTCCACCCTCCAAATACACCAAAGATAAAACAATGAGTTAAATATAGGGTGTAATAGGCAAAATTGGCGAGGGTTACAACAGCAAAAGTGGTGAATCGTGGGTAGGAAACAAAAAGAGATGGTCTAAGAAACTAGGTGAAGAAAAAGTGGGTTGGGAAAGAAAGGTGAGAATAATGAGAAGGGAGAGAGAAAAGGGAAGAAAATACATACCTTTACTACTAGCCCCTGTACTAATCTTCTTGTCACACAAAAAAGACAAACACATTAAATCAAACAAAAATGAAATAAAAAACACGGGTTGCCTCCCGAGAAGCGCACGTGTTTAACGTCTTTGGCTAGACGGGTGATTCTCTCTGAATCACCAAGAACATGTGAGATTGCACAGCTTAAGAGCGGAACAACTCAAAGCTCTTAGAAGTCTGTCGAAAGAGCTGGCCCAAATGTCAAAAGAGTGACAATAGAAAACGTTAGCAGACAACAATGCATAAACAATAGAGGCATAACCAACATGTATGTGAGAATTCTATGGACCTCTACGTACAAAGCTATCTTCTATGTAATCATGAATATGCTCATACTTGGATGAGTTAGGAGTAGAATGGAAAAGAGAGTGATATTCTATGATCCATAGGGGTTTAGGAGTGAAAATAGAAGATACTCTCTTTGGATGGTGTGGGAGGCTCTTGAAATACGTAAGTCTCAACTTCAACTTCATTGTGCTTGACTCCTACCTCATTCTCCTGTAAAGGGACATTACCTCCTTGACTTCCCAACATCACATCTAAAGAAACTCTAAGAGATGGATCATCTTGCAAATCACAAGTCAAGGAAGAATCATCTTCAACTACCAAGAGCGAAACTTTAAGGTTTTTTAGAAGATTGGGGTTAGTCAAGTTAGAAGGAAATTCACAATCATTCCCATAGTCATCATCATCTAAACCAACATTGACCATCGTGGGAGTATAAAGTTCTCTTACACTCTCCACTAGTGGCGATCTATCAATTTCTTGGTCAAGAGTGACTAATAAAGGTTCTTCAGTCTCATCTAACTCACCAAAATCAGCAATAAGTTTCACATCGATCTCATGTGTCTCAGAAGATGTAAGACACTCAAGGGTAGTAGTTTGCGTGAGCTCCCTCATTCTCAACTCAACAGTCTCTTAACTTTTTAGCAGCCATAAATTTCTAGAATTCCCAAATTTCAAGAGAATCACATAGGATAAAGTGTCCCATTGCTTAAAGATTCAGCCAACTCAAGAGTTTTAAAGTTCAAACCATCTTTGATAAGATTGCTAAATTCCCAAGTACAAAATCTAACACCACGAGAAATCAACTCTTCATTTAATGGCTCAATTCTAGCAAAATAATCATGGAAATCCTCACTTGCATATTGTTCACAGTCAAAAGCATCCATGATTAAACAAAACAAAGCACACACAAAACAAACAAATAAACACCGTAATTAATTCCCCGGCAACGGCGCAAAAACTTGGTGGAGCTTAGTCGTGTGACTCTTCCAAATATAATACAATACTCTCCTAAAACTATGTGATAGGGAAGTAAGGTTCGATTCTCAGGTAATTCTACGAGTTATTTGTAATTAGATGCGTGATTAGATAGTGGTAACAATTGGGGGGTTTTGATTGAATGAGTTGGTGAATTAAGCTAATGACTACAACAACTAATAAAGTGATTGATTTATCAAGATTAACGAGGTCTTGGTCAGGATTATCGCTGCTATCAAATCTAACAATCGGTCCTAGTTTCAATTCAATTACCTTCCTCTTAATTACTCTATTGTGGAAATAAATTCCTATTGTTCCTTAGTGATTATTTATTAGGCGTGAGCACGACTCTAACAACCCTAATTATTAAACGTTCTAAAACAAGCAATTAGACTCGATTTAATAACAGTAATAAGACTTAGAACAATATTAATAGAGAATTGGGCGCATACACTGAGCAGTAATAATATACTATATTTTGTTCTTCCTTTTAATCTAATACCGATGAGCACCTAATACTAGATCAAAGTGCTTTACTTTACCAGATTAATTAAACAAGCGAGAATTAATAAGGGTAAGGATAGATTATGCAAACCCTAGGTAGCTAATCTAGAATAAGCAAATCATAAACATAAAAACGGAAGAACAACAATAATTAAGAGTTAGGGAAAATAATTAAAACTCACGATTGGATCGAATGCTAGCTTTGAATTACCCAACCAAGAATAAACGATTAGTTCTCCATACTATGTTCCAACGGTTACAATGAATAATGAAAGATTGGACAAATTTACAACAGTTCCAAGTTTGCTATTTATACTAATAAGAATTGAGAATAAAATTAGAAAGATAATCTATTTAGGAAAACCTGCCAAGAGGTGGCCGCAATCGCGAGAATCAGTTTAGTTCAGTTCCTCATTTGTGTCGCGGATTTCTTGCCGCGATCGTGGTAGAAACTGGGTCGTCATGCGATTTTCAAACGGACTTATCTCCCTCGTTACCTAACCAAATAAGGCTTATGACCACTTCCCGGAAAGCTAAGATAATGAATATTCATCTCCAAGGGGGTTTCAGAGTAAAATTTTAAGTAGTTTGAGATATATGAGCCTTCAAAATTGACCCTTGCGCAAATCAGCTCAAAACTGCTTCCAATGGCCACATTTTCTATCAAAACATTACAAAACGAATAATATGAAATGTGAACCAATAATCAACATAATCATCTCCTAATTATCGTATAAATCGTATTAAATAGCACTCGGATTCCTAACGTATCATTAGACTGATAGGTCTACAAGATCAGCATGCATCACTATCATGACTAATTGAGGATTTTGTATTCATCACCGCTAAATTATGACTGAAATCTGAAATTATTAATGTATGTAAATCTGAAATTAAATCAGTAATATTATTATTACGGTAGCAAAACAATGCATTTGATAAAAAGAACCAGCATTGCACATGAAACACAAAGTGTTGCAGTAGCGCCTTTACAATATGGTGTGCATACGGCAACACTAATTTGAAGCTAATGCAACGGTCGACGTTTCAAGCACATAACCGTTGCAACACTAATCAAACCTGAAAATTACCTAGCCCAATTAATAAACGACTCGACCTCGTTTCAAGCACAAAACAGTAGCAACACTAATCTAACCTGAAATTTACCTAGTTCAAATAAAAAAAGGACTCGACTTGCAATAGACGTGACCTGATAAATGATCTGATAATTACTCACCTCAACGCAATGCCCTCTTTGCCCGATAATTGAATCATTGTAATTAGAGGGAATGAAGCCACGTTCGATATAACAAACAACTACATTGTCGAATTGGGTTACATTATTTGAAAGGCTCAACAAACTTACGATTATTATTGTGAATTTGCGGAGATGAAATTAATATTGAAGATGACACAAAATTTCGCGCATTTGAGAAGATAATTGTTTTTATTAGTAAATAGTTAGAGACAAGAGTGATAAGCATGCTCGAATTCATCCCAACCACTGATCAATGACTCGGCTGAAACTAATCGAGTGGATTGTGACTTGATAAGAACCCGAAACAACCCGAGTAAAAGCTTATACAACCCGCCCGAGGCCGAGCCGACATAACCTGACCTGAAACCAATCTGATCGACCTGATTGCCACCCCTAACGTTAACAACTGTAACATTTTAGAATATCAACATCTTGCTCTGAAATAAACACAGATGATCAATACTTTAGCATCACACACTCAAACTAAAAGTTAACAAATTAAAAAAAAAAAAAAACAAATGGAGTCATGTGCATCTAAATACCTCTTTGGCACCATATATTAAGTGCATGTTTAGAATAATTTTTTTTGGTAGCTAAGAAGGGTAAGATCAACTAGTGAACACCGTTACAAGATTTACAACAGAATGATCACCCAATTTTCGATGTTATAGTTATCTGCCAAACGACATCTGCCAAAAGGTATTAATTCAGTCTAATGAATTAGTGAAGTGATTATGAGTAAAATTTGGTTATTTGTATATGATTGCAAAATAAACTTGTGTTATAAGAAATTGAATTCAGGTGAGTCTAAAAACGCAGAGTTAATAAAAAAGATTAAACACATGTATGTTTCGAGGCCTGACAAACATCTTGTAATGCGTAGGTTGGCGAAAATCACATCAACTGAAGAACAAATTTTGGAAATAGAAAGATTGACTATCAGAAAACATAAAGCAGTAAAAGAAATTAGAAGTGTTCTAATTTTAGGGCTCACTATATGTTTCCAGCAAGGCCTCCATTTCGAAGCATAACTATTATTGGTGTGAAATCCCTGAAACTATGAAAGCACAATACGTGCAAGTGTTGATTTCTTTTAATCAAGAGTACAGAGTAGAAAAGACTGTCCAAGAACGCTCATTTCTGTGAACAATTTGTTGATTCCAACAAGCAAGCTACCATGGAGGAGGATAATGAAGACATCACTGACGAGGTCAGTATGTAACCTGAGGTTACTTTCCTCTGATCTCTTTTCACTCTCTACATTTCTACTGAATGTATCTACGAGGTTACTTGTTAATAATCTGCCCCTTTATGAAAGTTGTGATATAAATGATAATCTAAGGATTGGTATGTGTGATGTATGTGTAATGTATGTGTGTTATGTATGTAGGAATCGGCTCGAGTACGCGTACAGGTTCTCTTGATGATGAGATCTAGTACAAAGGTAGGTTAGGCCGTTATTGGTAGCTAGTTGTACTGTGCATCTTGTGTGTCCACCTCCTCTGAGAAGAAATGTCCCCGTGAGGGAAACTTAGGATGTGTTAGTTTCCTCTAGCTTTAGAGTGTGTAAGAAGGGAAGATAAGATGGTGAGAGTTGGGGTGTTGAGCACTTCATCCACTCCAACTCTAGCAGCGTGCGTGTATTGTTGGTTTACGGCTCTTTGGTTGGAGGATTTTATGTTTGGACCTCACCCCGTGTGGAAGAGAGACCTAGGTGTTAAGTGTGGAGATTTGAATAACTCGAGGACGAGTAACGGTCTAAGAATGGGGGAGTTTGATATTGGGTGTTGGTAGTGTGCTAATACGGTTAGATTAGGCGTGTGCATTTAGGCTTTGTTTGTGCCGCAATTCGTAGGCCGCATATTTGTGAGTGATCATAAGCTAAATTGATGGTTTATGGTGATTTTGATTTCTTAAGCCCCTATGACGATCATTGTGATAGAACGGAAGACTTGAGCACACTAGTAGGCTTGTGGGAGGTGCTCGTGCCGAGCAGAAGCCCCCGAGAAGCACCGAGAGACAAACCTGAAAAAGAAGAAAAGACCGATGCTTGGCTCGAGCAAAGACCTGCTCGGCTAAAAAAAAGAACTAAAAAAAAAAACTTCAGGTGATCCTTGGAACCTGCCATGGCTTGATCTAAGAGATCATCAAAGAAGAATAAAAAGAACAATAGAAGTAGTAAGAAGAAGAGTGGCAATCAAGATCTGGAAGTACAAGTGAGAAATGGGCCGTCATCGAATGAAGCTGTGAAGCATCGATCGATTGTGGAGATTCAAGGGATTCCGCCGCTCATCTTATCGGAAGAGGAAGATGAAGAAGATGAGGAGGTAATGGAATCGATAATTGAGGAAGACGAAGCAGTGGAAGATCTTAATCAGTCGGAGATTAATGAAGCTGGATAGCAAACTGTTTCGCACAAGAAAGGTAACAATTGCAACTCTAATTCTGTGAATAGAGTAGGCCTGATGCAATTATCTGTTGAGGATGTTACTGAAGGGATTGAGTATTGGGAAAATGCAGTGATTTGCTATGTGATTGGGGCTAACCCTCCTCCATACACTATGTAGGGGTATTTTAACAGAATTTGGGGGAAAAAGGGATTAGATAAAGTTTCTTTCTTGCCTAATGGGATCTTCATTGTTAGATTTAAGACTTTAGGTGAAAAGGAAGCTGTTTTGAAATCTGGGTATAATCTGTTTGACAACAAACCTGTAATTGTGAAACCTTGGGTGGAGGGTATAGAATTGTCTAAGGAGGCAGTCAAAACTGTTCCTGTGTGGATGAAACTTCTGCGATTAGACCTAAGGTTTTGGACCCCGAATTGTATTCAAAAGATAGCTGGCACTGTAGGGAAGTTTGTGAAAGTTGACAAGGCAACTGAGGATAAATGTAGACATGGGTATGCGCGAGTCATGATTGAAGTGCAGGTCAACCAGGATTTTCCTACTGTGCTGAAGTTCTTGGATGGAAAGGGTAAGGTTGTGGAGCAGATGGTAGAATATGAGTGGCAGCCTAGTGTGTGCAATGTTTGGAAAGGAATTGGCCACAAGACTGAGCAGTGTAGAAAGAAAAATAAACAACAAACTCACCCTGCATAGCCGAGAGTTAGACAGGTATGGAGACCAGTCCAGAGGCCACAGGCTGAGACTAGGGTTAGCCCTCAACCTCAACCAATAGTGACAATTTTTGTCACTCCTCCAAATTCTATACCTGTGGCTCAGACTAGTAGTGCATGGAGAAATGTTCAAAGGCAATTGATATCAACCCCTCAAATGGCTCAGGAGCAATTTGGACTTATTGGATTTGAGGGAACAATTTTTGCTGATATGGTTCGTATGGGAAGGAATGAAAACAGTGCAAATGGTAATGCTGGACATGGTCAGGGTGACCATGGCTAGTATAGGTTTTTGGAATGTGAGGGGGCTGAATAGCCCTGCAAAGCAGCTAGAAATCAAAAAATTTCTAGACATGCAGCAAATTGGGTTGTTTGGCTCCTAGAGACTAAGGTGAAACCTAGCTCCTTAGGTAGGGTTCACCTTAGGATTTGTGATAGCTAGGCTGTGTGTACTAACAATAGTATGCATAGTGGAGGGAGAATTTGGTGTATATGGAATCCTTATATATTCAGGTGATAAGACAGCACAACTCATTAATATGCATGTGACAGACAGAATTACTAAGTTGGATTTTAATATTACTATGGTTTATGGGTTTAATGATAATAAAGATAGGGAGCATCTTTGGAAGGATATCATGGATATTAGTAGAGGTATTAATAAAGCATGGATTGTTATGGGGGACTTTAATAATGTCCTCAAATCTGATGAGAGAATAAGTAGTAGAGTTACTTATGCTGAAGTTGCTGAGTTTCAACACTGTATTCATTTGAGTGGCATTGCTGATATTGAGACAAAGGGTAGCTTCTACACTTGGAATAATAAACAAGAGGGTGATAATAGAGTCTTCAGCAAAATTGATAGGGCATTAATCAATGATGATTGGCTAATTCAGTTTCCTGATAGCTTTGCCTATTGCCATGCTGAAGGGCTTTTTGATCACTGCCCATGCAGTCTCACATTGGTAAATAAACAAGATGTGGGGAGGAAAAGTTTTAAGTACTTTAATATGTGGAGCAAAATTCCTGGCTATGGTGATATTATTGATAAGGAATGGAATACAGTGGTTGTTGGGACAAAGATGTTTCAGATAATGAAGAAGCTCAAAGCACTTAAGGGTCCTTTGAAGGAATTAAGTAGAAATAAACTATCTAATGTTGAAGCAGCTGCAAGTGAGGCTTACTTCAAGCTAGTGGAGACTCAGAAGCAGCTTCAGGGAGACCCTAAGAATAAAGATATCAGGGCTAGAGAGAGAATGGAGTCTGAGAAGTATAGATACTTAGCAAAGGCAAGGGAGAGCTATTTGATTCAGAAGAGCAAAATGCATTGGATCCAGGATGGGGATGCAAATACTGCCTTTTTCCACTGCTCTATTAGAGCTAGAAGAGTCAGGAATTGTGTGTCTCAAATCGAGGACACTAAAGGAAACTTGAAAAATGACAACAAGGGAATTCAGGAAGCATTTCTGAATTTCTATCAGGAACTACTTGGCAGGTGAGGAGAATGCTGTAAGGTCCATATCAGCACAGTCAGGAAAGGGCCAATAGTGGATGAGGAAATGAAGAAAGAGCTTCTCCAACCAGTAACTAAGGAGGAAATAAAAAATGTGATGTTTTCAATTCCAGGGAATAAGAGTCCTGGACCAGATGGGTACTCAAGTCAGTTTTTTAAAGACAATTGGAGCAAAGTGATATTTGTAATGCAATCCAAGATGTATTCAGATCAAGGAAGATACTGAAGCAGATCAATAACACTATCTTAACTTTAGAGCCAAAAACTAAGCAGCCTGTTTCAGTTTTGGAGTATAGGCCAATTGCCTGTTGCAACACCATTTATAAGTGTATTTCGAAGTTGATTTGCAACAGAATTGGTAAAGTTATTCTCAATATCATAAGTCAGAATCAGGGGGCATTTGTGAAAGGGAGAGACATTGTGGAGAATATAATGGTTAGCCAAGACGTAGTGAGGAAGTATAATAGGAATGCCATTTCTCCAAGGTGCCTAATGAAGATTGACTTGAGAAAGGCTTATGACATTGTTGAGTGGACCTTTGAGAAAGAAAAGCTTTTGGCACTACAATTCCCTGAGCAGATTATAGAGCTAGTAATGCAATGTGTCACAACTCCTCCTTACACTTTAGCTCTCAATGGGAATCACTTTAGTTTTTTCCTAGGAAAAAGGGGTCTGAGACAGGGTGACCCCTTATCCCCATTGCTTTTCACAAATTGTATGGAATACTTATCAAGGATATTGAAGGTGGTGGCTGAGAAAGAGGAGTTCAGATATCATCCATTATGCAGCAAAATACAACTGACTCACATGTGCTTTGCAGATGATCTACTTCTTTTTTGCAAAGGGGAGGTCAAATTTGCAATATTGATGTTGAGAGGGTTCTCTACCTTCTCTAAGGCTACAAGGTTATGCTCTAACATTTCCAAGTCTGAAATGAATTTTGCAAGAGTGAGGAATGTTGTGGTGCAAGAGATTTTGGATTTCTCTCAATTCAGACAGGGTAGTCTCCCATTTAAATACCTTGGAGTACCTATTACTGCAGGTAAAATCTCTGTTATGGAGTGCAATATGTTATCTGAAAGAATAATGGGCAGAATTAGAACACTCGGGTCAAAGAAATTGTCTTATGCTGGTAGGCTGACCTTGGTACAATCAGTGTTAGTGAATCTTCACTCTTATTGGGCTAGAGTAGTGTTCCTGCTCCCTAAAACTGTGATAAAAAAGGTTGTGGCAATTTGTAGGAATTTCTTGTGGGATGGGAGTGAGCTTATGATTAGAAGCCCAATGGTAGCATGGGATGTTGTATGCACTCCAAAGAAAGCAGTGGGTCTAGGACTGAGGGATGTCTTAATTTGGAACAAGGCTTGTATCAATAAGTATGTCTGGTGGATTTTTGGATAAAGCTGACAAACTCTAGGTGAAATGGATACATAGTATATATATCAAGGAAGATGTGTGGGAAAATTATGTCCCACAAATAGACACTAGCTGGCATTGGAGACATATATGTAAGATCAAGGATGAAACTAAACAACAATTCATTCAGGGCCTGTGGAAGAGCAGTGACTATACTGTTGCAGATGGGTATGAATGGATGAAAGGTAGACATTCAAATGTGGAATGAGGTGGTCTGCTTTGGTGTAGACACATTATTCCAAAAGCAGGTTTTATAACCTGGATTGCACTCAGGGAGAGACTTATGTTGAAGGACAAACTGATGAAGATAGGAGTTTGCAATGAAGATCTCTATATCATATGCCAACAGCACTCAGAGACACATGAGCATCTGTTCTTTGGATGTGCCTA
Organism: Spergularia azorica; assembly: GCA_038382645.1. Taxonomy (NCBI): domain Eukaryota; kingdom Viridiplantae; phylum Streptophyta; class Magnoliopsida; order Caryophyllales; family Caryophyllaceae; genus Spergularia; species Spergularia azorica. The sequence continues at coordinate 2,021,958 of JBBYHQ010000013.1, forward strand.
CAGTAAGAAATGCTTGGAGATGATAAGCAAGAAAACAGGTATCACTATTCCTTCTAATGGTACATTTTTGTGGACTAGACAAATTAGGATTAAAAGGAGGGGAATTTGGTAGCGGTTGCTCAAATTCCCCAAAAACGGGATTGATTGGCTAAATAAATCGGGATTGAGCATGATTGGCATGAATTTAATTGGGTGAGATTTACTTGCTGTCATATTTTTTTTAAGAGATTATTACCGTGAGTCGCCTTTTATCATACATTTGCAAACCATAATTTCTTTGTTACTTACTTAGCTAATTTTCCAAAACAAAATCACCCCCCAATTTAATTGTTTTTTCTTTTATTTCTATTTTTCTGCACTAGATCAAAATTGCATGTTAGACCAATATCTCTTCCTTGTGGATACGATACCCGCTTACCCTTGCTGATTTAGTGAGTTCATCTGTAATTTTACTAGGGTTAACGACTTCTTGGCACCTCACCTACGGTCGACGGAGCCTAGAGGCGGTTACTTGATTAATAATTTGCGAAGAAATTAAATGCGAAAAAGGAAAATTAAAACAGGGATTTTATGTGGAAACCCCTTGGGATTAAGGAAAAACCACTGGGGTTGTAGCCTCCATTTAATCCACTAGTAATCGCTTTGGCATTTGTACAGTTGATAATGTGAATAATACTATTTTCTCTCTATTTTTCTGCTTGTACTTCTCGTCCCCTTCTTCTTTCTGTAAATCAATTAGTATATCTTCTTTCACTAAGGCTGTCAACGGCTACTTCTTTACTCCCCACTTGATACTCGCCCCTTGTCATCACAAGATAAATCAGTCCTGCATCAATTGTGATTTGATTGTTATTAATCAGCTCATTAATGCCTTTTAGGCCCTGTGCGATTCAACTTATTCAACAGTGTTTTCAAATCAGATCAGATTTATTCAAATCAAATCAAAAGAAATCAGCTTTATTCAAATCAAATCAAATCAGATCAGAATTATCTAAATAACTATCAATGAATCTAGTCTACTTTTAGTTATTAATTCGTCTAAATGCAGTTCATTTATCAATAAATTCAGTTCAGATCAAATCAAATCAAGTTCATTCAAATCAAATCAAATCAAATCAGTTTTATTCAAATCAAATCAAATCAGATCAGAAAAATGATGTCCAATCGCACAGTGCCTTAATTACCGTCAATTACTCCCCTGATTATTGCTAACTACTACTATTTATCTCCTTCCTAATTTACTCCCTAGACCACATTACCACGATCCAGCCTAGCTACTTACTTTCTACGCGGCCCAACTCCACATCTAACCTAGTCTAGAAAATTCACCCCCAACACAAATCAAGCTTCTTTAGTTAAATTTCGCTGCAAAAACTCTTAGTTTGCTAATTCTAGGTCAGCAAACGCATCAAGTGGTATCAAAACTAGGTTAAACTAATTTATTAGCGTATTAGTCTTGGGAGTTACGTTATTATGCATGGTTGGCGACGATGAAACGAAGTCCAATTAGTCTGCATATCTAAGGATAGGTTTGAGAATATGCAAGAACAATTCGAAAAGATCCAACACATGATAATGAATCAAATGATGCATCTACATGTTCGGAAAGCGAAGGCCATCACTCCACATGATTTCACGATTCGTAAGCAAAATTTAGATTAGGAGGACGAAGGAGGTACTAGAGTGAAACCTCCTAAGCTCGATGATAGGTGTTTAAAGCTTGATATTCCAGACTTTGATGCGAAAGTTGACCCCAAAAATTAAACTTTATTGAATGGATAAGGGATGCTGAAAGGCGGTTCGAATACAAGGAGTATGATCATACTAAGAGCTTTAAGATTGCTATTCTCAAATTGACAAAGTGCGCGTCTTTGTGGTATGAGAATTTGAAGAAGCAACGAGTTAAGGACGGTGAGCCTAAAATCAAATCTTGGGCTAAGTTAAAGAAGCATCTTACTAAGAGATTTGTTCCTACTGATTATATCCATGACAAGTACAAGTAATTAATAAACTTCATTAAAACAAGATAAGTTATCTGTTGAAGACTATGTGATTGAGTTTGAGAAGATGATTACGCTATGTGAATTGGAGGAGAAAGAGGATGATAAGTACTTGATTTGCATAGTTATATAGGACTTTGCGGTGGTATATTTGCTATCTTTGCCCCCATTTATACTCAATTCTCATTCATTCTCGCAATATTTCACGTCTTTGGTATAGTTGTTGGCGTTTGAGCTTTTCAGGACATAAATAGGACATTTTGGAAAACTTAAGATGTGGGATTGAAGTCATTTGCGCAGTGCCAACTTCGGAGCTCAGTATATCATGAACCACTTTGAATTTTGCAATGAAACCAATTATAGGTGAAAGATTATGATCTTAGAAGTGGTCACACACCCAAATCTGATAACTAGTAATTATGTTGCATAATCTCTCCTAATCAATGTTTTTGTGACTGGCTATGTGTTTTAATATCGCAGTTGATGCATATTAGTGGGGATATCTGAGACCTAGGCTTTTAATCCATTGATTTACACAATTTCAATTTACATTCTTGTTAGTTTTAGTTGATATAATCACCAATCTCTACGACCATTAGCGTAGCTGGCATTTAATCTTATTGACAACCTAGACATCATCCATACCTCCCTCAGATCGACCAGTTAGAGCTGCAACTACACGCACGTACGCTTGCGGTGAAATAAACACGTAACAGATGAATAAAAGACAAATATCCACATTTGGAGTTGTGGCACTTGAGATGGGGGGAAATGAACCCGCCTTTGGGGTCAATGAAAATTTCAAGTTTTACGACGAGATTTTTCGCAATTGCGACGAGATCGGCATCCGGTCATAATTAACTAATATGAATTACAACCACTCTCAATTTCTCGTCGCTATTAACGTTTTTTAACGACGAGAAACGCATATCGTGGTAAGTTTGGTCGTAATTAAGAGTTTTTCTTGTAGTTTAAAGAACTTCTTTATGCATCCTAAGCACTCTAAGATTGGGCGAAAATACATAGTAGTTGCTTCATGATTTTAGCTAGAGGTGATGTGCTATATGTAGAAGCTATAATTATTCTAGTTTGCAACCCAACCCCAACAAAACTGAATTTTAGTTTGCAAGCATTCACGCTTCTATCAAAGGCCAATCCTAAAGGTTTTGAGATCCAGAAAGGTATCTTCCCGTTTAGGTCGTACTTGCGGATCCTTAATTCTGCTAAATTGAAAATTAGCATGATCAACCAGTTTATCACTAAGATTAACATTGGTCCTCTACTTTGTTGCACTGTCATATGCTGGAAGGGTTCAACTGATCAACTATGTCCTATTATTTAGCATCGAAAATAGTGATGTGGGGCATTACTAATTACTGAAGGGGTTTTAAAGCAAATCAAGCAGCATCTCTGTAAGAAATTTTCTTTGGAATATTGAAGGGGGCCAAAGAAAATTTCTTTTTAAAAGGTGGGACAATACTACTGCCCCAAAGAATGAAGGAGGGCTCAATTTCAAGGAGATTCTTGATGGGGTGACAGTTGTCGATTAGATATATAGGTAAACAGGTTAACGAGCCGCTGGATAATCGCTTAGGATAGTTCACGTACGGGTGAGGAGACCCATTAAGAAGTTGTCACAAGGTTAAGGGTTGTCAAGTAGAATAGTCGACAGATGGTTGAGGGGTGTAGCAGGGAGAACTAATTATAAGTTGTTAAGGGGTTGGGCAAGTAAGTCAAAAGTGGGGCTTCGATGGGCATAATATTCGACTCAGAGGATTAGGTCGGGATCTAAGAACAACGTTGAGGAAGTTATTCGTCTTTTCTAGATTTTAATTACGGGATACTCACTTTCTGAGCATATTCTTACATCGATCACAAGAATGACACAAATCCTCTTACATTCTTATACTTACGTCTTATTTTCAATTCTCATATGGAGTATCTTTTTATATCTTAAAAGTAACATTATATTATATGAGATTGATATTGTTATTAGAAAACAAATATTAATTCTCGTGCAAAACTAGTTACTTCTTGTCTGTGACATTTTTCTCAATTAATTTATGAGACCTCATATGTTTTCTCAGATGAAAATTTTCAAATAAATAAGTAAAATTACAGGATTTTATTATCATTTACCCGTGTGCACACAATCGAAAAACACATTCCATTAATCTAGATTAATTTGATAATCGATGATTGATGATTGATGCATTCCAATAATAGACAAACATAGCAAGTTTCTACTTGGTGGTGGTACTTGGTCTCACAAACACGACTTCATTACAAATTGTGATCTTAACTCAAAAATTTCTTATTGATTGAAAAAGACGGACAATGTGGATATTAAGAAAGAAGAAGAGACAAGAAAGAGAGGGGACCCACATACATGATAGCGAAGATCTTGTTGTTGTTTTTCTTTCTGCCTACGTCGTCGTCGTTCTTTGTTTGATCGTGCATTTCTTAACGTGGCTCACACAACATAACATCCTACTACTACTACACTGCCATAATGGAGTAAGACACATCTTAACAGTTGACTTAATTCTTATACTCTCACTTCCAAGATTGTAGAGCAGGCCAATAGATTTCCATTGGGTCAACCATGCCTTCGCCTTCATTATTCCCGATTCCCGTCGTGGTAAAAAGTAAACTAGCCCAAATACAAAGGATTAGTAATTGTGTGATTGAAATTGGTTTACATTAAAGAATGTTCATAATCGTAATTTGTTAAATTTCTAACTAAATTGTAAAGTTTCTAAGTACGGTGAAAAATTCAGTGTTAGTATAAAATGTTGCGGTACATATTTGTGTTGATTATTATTGAACATATGATTAATGATTGACAATTGTAGATGTAAAGCAAGGCATTTTGATTACAGATAATTAATCACCTTGACTTCACCAAAATCTCTACAATTAGGTGCAATTCCATGTTTTATTTTTCTAATTTTGTAGACGGGAAAGCTTGAATGAATTGAAAAAACAACAAATAAAAATTAGTGATTACTACGTAATTGGACGACCCATCATCACAAAACTAGGCAACTAATACCGTAAATATGCGATTTATTAGTTATACGTGCCGAAAAAACACGTTACTGCCGGCCGGTGACACTCAAAGTAAACTGTAAACCATGGACTAGTACCTAATACCTATATGGCCTATGGGAGTATATGCACACAAGTACATACGCAACTGTATGTTGTTGCCGAAAAAATTGAAAGTGCCTTCTTCTTCACAGTTCACACACTATAATTACAAGTTAATAAATGAATTATATTAAGAGAAGCGAGAACACGTACACTGTACCAGTGAGTGAACAGCTAAGTAAATGGAAGAACAGGCAAAGGAGTGTGCAACTACAAAACTAGAGAGCTAAGTAGTTCACCACTAAGTTGCGATTCGCCTACTGACCTACTCTCTTTCACTTACATTATGAGTGACCAATTCTTTCTTTCTTCACGTCGTTGTGCGCTAAGATGCTCCAAGAATGTCCTGCTATATCACTCATATACGCCGTATTTATATTACAATAATTATATGTAGGTGCTAGAGGATCGTCACATACATTTTATTTGTATCTCCTACTATATATTCCTAAAATGTTTTACAAGAATCTTTATCAGTTCATGTGTTCATCATGAATATTCTGAAAATGATCTACTCTGATCTTATACAATTTTTATTACCAAAAAAACTTAACTAAGGATCAATGTTCGTCTGTATGTTCATGATTATTCTCAATTTCTCATAAATAACCCTTACTTTACAACTCATCATCTCGTAAGGGGATTTAATTTTTCACATATTTCTAAGCGGCCAAAATAAGTTGGAATCGTTTTTCAATATTTGTTTTTAATCGGGCGTAATTGGCAGTCTGGTATACACAGCTCCTAATTTTGAAATTTCATTGTTACAAACTAAACAAAACTATACAAAACAAATGAATGAAAAACAAGAATATATGAGATATGCGAAATCTCGAATCTCCAAACTGAAGGCAAAACTTAATACTAGTATATCGTTGGGGGCAAGTCCCTTTGGTTGCATGGAATAATGGAGACCAGTGTTAGTCGTTGTGAGTTTGTGACCCCAAAGCAAAAGGAGAGATTGATAATACTAGAGGTCAACGAATTGAAGTCACAATTGTACTGCAGTATGTAAAGTTAAAACGACCAACTAATTCTCGAAATTTCGAATGTCTCTATTTTCAAGTGTGTAATTAAGTAGAATATATAACAATAGCGTGATTGATCGATGTGGTGTTACGATAACATCAGAACGCTATGTTTGGTATACACAATAAGCTAGCTTATTTGGCCAAAATAGCTTATTTGACTAGTTTTTTAAGCTCTTTGACCAAATAAGTTGGTTTGGTAACACCACTAGCTTAAGTAATAAGCTAGCTTATTTAAGATGTTACCCCATGTAACTTATCTAAAAATAAGCTAGCTTATCATAATTTTATTCCTATTTTACCCTCATTTATTTACTAAATTAAAATAAAATCTAAAATAAATAATGCATTTTATGTAATTTTATATATATCAGCTCCTATATCCGCTAATTCTACAAACACTACTATTACTATCAGCTTAAAACTTTCAGTTACTATTGCAGTTATTATTTCAGCTTTTAGCTATTATTTCAGCATTTTAGCTACTATTTGAACTAGTTTTACCAAACATAGCCTAAATCATAAATGATCGTTCTCGATCGTTTTTTTTTTTTTGTCAGCAAGTGTTAGTCGTCAGTTGTGAGTTTGTGACCCTAAAAACTAGAAGGGAAGAGCTCAGGTCAACGAAGTCACAATTGTACAGCAAGTATGGAAAGCTAGATCAATTAATTCTCTTAACTGGTCGTACTACGTGACTCGAGTGCAAGTGTGTTACTGGGACACTTGTAACAATCTAAACATTCTCTGCTTGATTAAAAGACAAGATTATGATAAATAAGTAGTACACCAAAACATACCCTAAAGTTTAAAATGGAGTAAACACTAATTAATAACAAACAGAAATCCCCATGATAAGTACTCAATGGTTTGATATGTGATCCATTGGTATAAAAAAATTATCCAAATTAAACTTATCTCCATTGTTGACTTATTATATCACTTGCATAATTTTATCAGCTATCAGATCAAGTATTACTTACAATCACACTTGTTGCTAATTCACCTTGCATTGTTAAAAGTTAGATACATACGTTCGATATCGGATCATATTATATAATAAGACCGTGTCATCTGATTTAAACTAAAGTTTTAAACGACATTTGAACTATTTACTTCAATAAGAAGATGAACCCGACTTAATGTGAACAATATATTAAATATGTGAGTATATATGTTCACTAAATCTTAATCATTGTTGCACGATTATTATTGTCCTTCATCATAGAAAATACAATTTGGATTGTTGGAAGTACATTTGCTTCTTATCAATTACAGCTAATTGAGTTATGTAAAATCTTAAGTGCTAGCTTTGGTACGGTGCTAAAAAAAAAAACTTATAGTTGTTGTAGATCAGAGTCTAACAGTATCTTCTTCCTAGCTATTCCAAAATTTATTTTCTTGAATTGGAAGAAAAAGGAAGCGACTATTTTTACATGGCGTACGTGCTAATAGAATATCATTCGACCTATTTCTTGAAGTAAGGTACATCTGTTATTTTTTTTTGTTTATAATAATCTATAGTTAATCAATATAAGTACGTAATGTATCATAAAATTCACGTGTTACGTAATATAGCTGATGTGGTGTTGCACCTTCAGTTTTCACCATCTCAATCAAGCGGAACATTTTCTTAATACACTAATTTTCCTTTTATTTGAAGTTTAACCTTCCTAGCTACTTTAAATGGTCGCGTGAAAACAACATATCATGTTACGGTTATACTAGATATCTTTTGTATAACGTAATGACAGAAATGGAAATATGAGGAAAGGGGAAATGAGATGGGACTCCGGAGATCCCGCAGGCACTAGGCTTGTTCTCCAATCATTTGTTGAAAAAACACTGATCCAACATCCAACAACAGAAGAGAGAGGAGAGAGGAAATGGTTGAGGGGAAGTAATGGGTGAGTTGCATGCACTCATACATGCTCATCACTGTCCGATACAATCTCTCATCCTCTCTTCTAAACCAATCAAAACCCATGTCGTTATTATAATGTTATTCTGTCGTTCTATTTATTTCTTTGGTTGTTAACTTGTTATAGCTAGTGTCTTATATATATCTCTAAATTATCCGAGTGACGAGTAATGATTCTATAATAACCGTCGTGACTCATTGTCTAAGTAGTTGTTGTTTCTAAATTTTAGCTCCGAACATAAAAATCCATTATTCTCAAAATTTGCGGAGACTCTTTCTTTCTCTTTCTCAATCAAATAAAATTTTTATTTACTGTCCTCATTTCCTCTCTTAGCTTTACCTAAGGTGTCTGTTTGACTCCTTAGCCACTCCTTCTCCTCTCATCTCCCCATTTTTTTCTCTCTTTACTAACTATATATAATCACATTCTCTCTACTCCCCTCTCTCCACCACCATCACTTTCTTCTATCTCTCCAACAATCTCTCTCCACTTTTATGATCTCTAAATTTCCTCTCTTCAAACAGTTGTAATATATTTGTATGTATATAGCTAGCTAGCTAGCCCCTAAATTGTTGTCTCGGTTTTGACGGTGGTGGTGGCAGTGGCGGTGGGAGTTCCGGTGGTTGATTAGACAACCAAATGGACGCCCAAGACGAAGTGATCAATAATAACAACATCATTACCAATACCAACAACAACATAGGAGGGCAATCAATTGTCAAAGGGAAGAGGACAAAGAGGCAAAGGCCACAATCTCCCATCCCTTTTAGGATGATCACGGCCAACAATAATAACAACAATTCGTCGAAGAGCGACGAGGGGAGCGACATTTGCAGCAACAACAATGTCGTCGATGATGTCGTGACCGCGACAACAACGTTGTCCGACGAAGAGGATGCGTATTACCTAGGAACGACCACGTCCACGGGTTTGAACGAAGAGGAGGAAGAGATGGCAAACTGCTTAATCCTCCTTGCCCAAGGCAATGCGCGCGAGATTGAACCTGTGAAACCACAAAGGCAACAGAGAGCGTTGTCTTTATTCGACAACGATCATACTGCGAACAATAATTTATCACTCTCAACATCGACCACGAAATTCACGAGTCGTAAGTTCATGGAGACACCAACAACAACTGGAAAGTCGGGATATTATGTATATGAGTGCAAGACCTGCAGCAAAACATTCCCGTCATTTCAAGCTCTTGGAGGTCACCGTGCTAGCCACAAGAAACCCAAGAACAACAAAGACGATGATCATTCTAGCATCAGGAGCAGATCATCAAACAACAACCTTCTCAGTATCACAACCGCGAACAACAACAACAACAGAAACAACTACAGCAACAATTATAATAATACTAATTATAATACGAGTCTGGTGTTATCATCAGACGAAGAGGATCCCCCATTCATGAAAAGTATCGTCAAACACAACAATTCTTCGTCGTCATCGCTTTCGCTACAGCTTACAAACCGTGCACTGTACCAAGGAAACAATAACCTCAGTAGCAAAGCTAGAGTCCATGAGTGCTCCATCTGTGGGGCCGAGTTCTCGTCTGGCCAAGCGTTAGGGGGCCACATGAGGCGGCACAGGGGGCCGATCAATGCGCCTGCTGTCGCGGCCACGCCAATATCTGCGGTGGTTCCCATGGCCTTGGAGGAACCTGATCATCACCACCATTATAATCATCAGATGCAAGATATGCTGCTGCACATTAACAGGCCACCACCTCCTCCTCGTAATAATTATAATAATATTAATAGTAGTAACAGTATGTTAAACTTGGATTTGGATCTTAACCTTCCTGCGCCAGCTGAAGATAATGTCGTTGATAGTCAACCAGAATCTAAGTTTGTCTTTGCGTCTAAGCAACAACAAGATGACCAACCACAACCACAACCACAACCACAACCGCAACAGCAACCAGTTTCCCCGCCGCAGCAAAATCATGCACCACCACCACCACCGCCTCCGCCGCAACAGCAGCTTGTATTCTCCTCTCCTGCTTTGGTGGATTGTCACTACTAGTCTGGAAGTTTGAGGTTTTTTTTTTTTTTTTTTTTTTTTTTTTTTTTTTTTTTTATTTCTCTCATTTTTTCTAATCAAATTATTATTTTTGATTCTTTTAAGTATATAGATATTTTTGAAGCTACAAAATGAACAGAAAGTCCACATTGGAATATAATGTTCAGGACGTGTAATTTTTTTGTTGAGAATTTGATCACCTTCAGATAAAAGATGTATACATTTTATTATTTTTATCCAATTCATTATTATTGAGATTGATCATTCTTACAACAAAGGAGTGGAGTGCTCACATTGTAGTCCACTTTGTTGTATCAGTTGTATGTATGAAATCAAGCTAAGATAGGAAATATTATGCCTATAAATTATTACTTAGCACTACCTAAAATGTCTTTGCGATTGTCTCTGTCTTTGGAAGTGTTTAGTCAAAGTGTTATAATTTACAAAATTATCACTTAGACAGTAATCTTATACCAATTCGCTGTTTATTGTAAGTGTATTGCCGTTAAATCACAAGAAAAGGACAACGTGTATCTACTTATAATTGTCTTATTTACTACGGAGGAATGTTTCTAATTATACTGTCTTACATAGAGTAGTTTAATAAGTTTGCAATATTCATTTTTTGTTCTTGGAATTGTGTTTCTAGTCATGACAAAGTGATTTTAATTTACAAATATCATTTAGACATTCTGATTTCATACGGTCATATATACCAATGAACGGTTTAGATGTTCACGACAAAAAGGTTAAAAATGTATTGTATTTACAATTGTCTGTACAAATATACTGGTATATATGAGTTAACTCATCATATATACTCGATCCCAAATCATCTGATTTATTTTTTAATTAATTGACTTACCAATTTTCTCATTAAGTTTGTTTTGAACCAGTAACTCTTTTAGAAGTGATGCTGATTTCTGAGAACTGACTAGAGAGTGTAGTTAAAGAGAGTGGGTAGGGACAAAGGTTGGCTAAAATAGTGTCACTCCCCCAACAGAAAAAGTCTTAATATCAAGAAAGTCTTCCCGGCCTCTCATTGTATTTTAAAAAATGAAGGTGGTAGGAATAATATGTTATGGTAAGCAAGTAAGCAAACATCAGTTGATCATGATGGATCTGTTTTCAACATAAGAAAATGCTTCCCCTTTATCAGTTAGTTATCTTATGATTCAATCTTTCCAATTACTACTTTCAGTGTCTATTAACTGCTTAAACAAACACCTGCGAATAGTTTACATATGGGTGTGAGGGATCATGGATGGTCAAATTTCTGGCGAACAATAATTGCGATCAACAATACTAATCAATTGGCTGGACGGAATGAGTATTCGATATAGCTAGGGGATAGGACATGAGCCCTAGCCCTGTAGGTACACACTCGTGTAGCGTTTCTCTCCATTTCATCCCGCGGGATTGGAATCAAATGGCCTTTACCCTTGCTAAGCAAGCACGTAACCTTTAATCTTAGCCCACTTTCAACCAGCTCCGGATAACTGTAAACACAGCACTACCTCGGAATACTCACCTTGGGTACGCCGTAGTGTTAAAATGAACCACAATTTCACCTAGTTAAAGCGAGGTTGCTAAGTTTCCATCATCTGTTGCCAGAGCTTTGAAAATGATATGGGTGTAAAGAGAAATGGACAAGGACTTGCATAGATGAGAGTATGATTTTTAACACTTGTTACTTCCCTGTCATTTCATATCACTGCTCTGATTCTAGATACAATCTACTCAGAAAGAGTTTCATTCTGAGCTGTTACAAATGAATTGGCCCTACATCTTCATGTACTAAGCCCACTATAACAAGGGTAAAAAAAATATAAAGCAAAAAGATGCATCTCAATGTTCAAGAAAATATATCTACTGCCGCTTTCTTCCTCGGTTCCTATTCTGATTCGTAGTGAGGATCTATCGGAGATTTCTTAACTGCAATGGCTTATGCAGGATGTGTGTTAATTGACTTGTGAACGCCCTATATGAGATAGCCTCGAAGAAGAAATTAAAGGAGCCTCTTCATCCACAATCATTTCAGAAGCTGAATTAGCTCCCCCGCTACTTCCCCTATTCTTACCATCGTCATCATTGGGTACATATATATCTGAGGACTTCTTTTCAAACTTCCAGTCCTGCAAGATACACGCATTTATAATAAGCTGATAAAAGTGTCAAAACAGCAGCATTGGTGAACTAGAAAGTTTGGTTGCATGAATTATGGCTACGTAAGTGAGCTACTTAGCTGTACATAATAATGAGAAACAAAATCCGAACTAAGAGTTACTACCATGATTAGTACATAAAAGCAAGGGCACAAATGCTTATAGTGGTGCTTAGAGAACATTGCTTGGCAGTACAGAATGAAACATTCATTTAGACTTTGTTCCCTCTCTTTCATTGCTGTGTTTCAATGTGTACAGGTCCGTATGTGTGTGGAGAAAAGTAGAATGTCAGTCGACAATGAACATGTTTAACTCATTGTTTTGTGCACAGAAGTCTCTCTTTCCCTTATTTTTCCTTACCCCCCAAAAAATATTATAACACGACATACATTACCAAGTTACTCATCTGTTCGTGAACAGTTACACCCCAACATGAAAAGTTTGAATAACGGTGAGAATAGCTAGATAGATGTTGCAGAAATGCAGTAGTGCAGTACCCAGCAAAATTTTTAGTTTACCTCTGAAATCTAAGAACCCTCAGAAACCCATCAAAAAGAACAGAACCCTCAGAAAGAAGTAGAAGATGAAGAGAAGCCGGACAAAAAGAATGATTGAATACAGAATATTCTCGGCATGATGAAGCTATAGCTGCGTAATCCATCACGGATGAATATAAGACCGCCGGGTACACATATTCTAGGAAGAACAGATGGAATAGGGGTAGGTAATCTGAAATCGGGGATTAGTCATGATCAGAAAAAAAATTACAGAATCGGGGAGTATTAGCTCTTTTTTTTTTCTGTTCCAGTTTCCCTCCTTTTTCAAGACCACTTATCCTTTTGTTGTATTCTTCTTTCACTCTCCGTCTTCATAAAATGTTTTTCTCTTATTAAACCACACAATGATGAAATAAAAAGCATTTGTCCTAACTGACCCCATGATCAATGCATTAAAAAGACGGATCTAACTTGGCAAAAGTATATCCATTAAGCATGAAATGATGACTAAGAACTGCTGAAGAGTAAAAAACAAAAAAATAGTAGTCACAAAGCTGTGTCTCCCAAGAAATTCCTCCTTCCAAGACATGCTTAATAAGGATCCTAAACCTTGCAGACCAGAGACCTGATTGTCAACAAGAACTGTTGTGCTCTCTACAAGAGCCAGATGTTCAGTCTGTTCTATTGAATAGCCAGAGAATACAGCAGTACTTCACACAAAAATTCAATATCTCTAGACAACATAGCGAGCCATTTTAGTTCACATAAAAATTCAACATCTCCCAAGAAACGTAGACAACATAGTGAGCCCATAGTTAGAGCTAGCAAGGTTGACTCTACCACCCGAAAATGTGGCGATCCAAACTCCACTGGATTAGCTCAAACATACCCCAACCGAACCCAACCTGATGTCAACCCTCCACCTGAAATTGACTTGATCCTTCTACTAACCCACAATGATTAAGCTCAAAAATAATCAAATGATAACTACCTCTTAAATTAGTTTTGGTATTTCCTCGATAACTATGACTTAATAACAACATAGCCAATGCAATAATGCCTCGAACCGAATTTATTCACCAAAATTCTAAATGACCCGATAGAATAAGCCATGATAACCCCACCAAAATATTGACCCAAACCAAAGTAGCAATTCATCCACGAAATGAAACGACTTAATTGGTCATCTCACCCAACAAGACAAGAACCTGATTTGACCAGCCCTGCGTTCACCTGACCCGACAAACCTAATTTCTACCTCTACCTCTAGTTATGTAATTTCTTGGTTAACATAAGCTAGTACGTGTTTAGTTTTTTTTTTTTTGGGGGGAGAGGGGGGGGAGGGGGGGCAAGTAGCATATATTCAAAAACTACCATAACTCTGGTTTGATACGTAAAATCTATAACTTTATCTTCCACAAGTAAAAAGAAGGCACATATAAACAGAAATAGGATCACAACTTTCAGCGAGAACGTAGTGGGTCAAATATTTGCAATAAGGTCAACAGTCACATCACAGATTCCTAGAAAGCAACAGGTTAAAGATCGAAGGATAGCAGGAGGCAACATGAGTATTAGCAACTTCAGTGAGAAAAGCACATCACAAAATTTCGAAAAACACACCTTGGTGACTCTATCGGGAATTCTTTCAGGCGAACCAGGTTGAGATGAACGGGAATCCTTCACCTTCAAGTAGTTATACATGACAACACCACAAAGGGCTGCAGGGCAGAAACAATAAAATTTTTAAAACAAAACAAAGAAACACAAAATAGCAGAGAAAATTAGAACGTATTCAGCAATTGCAACAGACTGAAAGCAAAAAAAAAAAAAAAACAAACAAACAAACAAAACTTATTACTCAAAAAGCATGATCAAAGAACCATTACCAATTGCATAGCCAATGATATTGAGTCCTGTGATAGCTGACTCCGGAAATATCACTGTTGAAAGAGCAATCAGAATCCAGTCTTTTAGAACTCCAGCAACACGAATGGTAACTGCCCCAGTTCTACCGATTACTAGGAAAATTGAGAAGTTCAAGGCCAGGGCACACAAAGCATTTGAGAAGAAGGTCCAAAAGTTAAACTGAATTCGGTAAGGATCCATATGAGGTTGCTCCAGCATATACCAGGGAATGAACAGAAACACAAAACTGCATGTGGCAGAACATTGAATCAGACTGACAGCAAACTAAACCAGGAATCCAAGATGAATCTAAATAGTTACGCATTACCCTATTTTCTAGCCCAGCCACCAAACCAAAAAATGGAAAGGGGTGAGAGAGAAAATAACATATCAAATAAAAGGGGGAAGAGACGGAAGAACACAAGTTAAATCTAGCATATGCTGAGACTAAATACTGATAAAGATGGCCTTTAGGGAAATATGAGAAAGTTGCTAGACATTAGTAATAAGCCTTAAACTTAAGGTAACACCTTCCTGTTAAAGGTGACCATTTTACTATACAAAGTGACCCCTTTCATTCAATAACTGAGGTTATCTGACTTTAAGATCCGGCCATCTTACTCGAGATAACCAGTTAACTACTATCTTCACTAAAAAATATTTAAAGAAAAACAGGCATGCCACAGCACAAGTTGACACCTATAAGAATGAGTAAACAGAGGAGACCTTCACAATTAGAGCTGAAGGATGGGGGAAATGATCTTTACACTCCTCAAGTTTAGTTTTACACTCATCGCTTATGAGAGGAGCGCATTGGGAGATATGACTCACAAAGGGGAGACGGGGAGTGCATAAATCAATATGATGAGTGTAATAATCAATACCCAGATGAGGATATTGGTTATTTTCAGATACCTCAAAGAACCAACTATAAAAATAAAATAAAAAAGAGCAATTTGTAGCAAAAACAAACTCTTAAAAATCTGCCGTGCCAATAACAGTACATGACACTACCACAGATGCACTTGACATCGTTTCAAAAAATTTACCGGCATGTATGAATCTTAATTCAAAATGCCTTAGTCATACCTGCATGGAGCTATATAATACAAGCTGGTGATAGGATTTAGAGTCAATCCCTTCTTCTGGAGGAGCACTTGAGTTAAGACCAGCCTCAGTGCTTCAGCTAATATCCCAGTACATTGGTAAAGGGTGCCAATGACGTTAAAATGGATTTCCCCATATGAAGAAATGACGACTCCAACGCTAACCAGAAGCATGTTCAAGAACACATCACACCTTAGTTTGTCAGTGCCACACAAAACAGCCATGAGAAACGTTGCGACAGGCACTGCATTAAGTACACAATTAGGTTAAACCAGAACCTACAAGGGATGATAAATTCTTTCCTTTTTGACTGGAAAAAATAAAGAAATAAAAGAAAGCACATACTTAAAGCCTTAAGCATTTGGATGAACGCAACAGAAATATGCAAGTATGCCGTATTGCCAAACCTGTCATGACAGGAGATGCAATAGATAAATTACCACAGACTAGAATAATAAAATAAGATATACTCGCAACCTTACACGTTTCAGGTAGATAAGACTTAAGAGACATTCGTAAGTGACTTACATGTACTCATACCAAACCAGAGGTAGATAGCAAGCGTATAAACTGTATTAACATCATTACTTCTTGAAAGGCTTAAATTATCAGTATACTTATCAAGAATGGCTACCCATAGTGACTTTCATCTACAAGTTCACTTCAGTTATTTGCCGCATTTAACTAACTTCAAGCGATACACAGGCCACCACTTCCATTATTAGCACAAAGAATCATCTAGTCCGAGCGACTTAGGTTATGAGTTAATTCACCGTTGGTTGACTTTTTCATCCGATTTGTATAGACACATTCCATTTGTATAGACTTATGACTGAAGCAATCTTCTTTGGGATCTTGCTCACCACATCGGAAGGGTGAATCAGTTGAAGCTTCAACAGAAACCTACAAGTTTTTAAAAAGCCCTTGACCCCTATCTGATTTTAGAACATAATTACTTGAGGGTACCAAAAACATGATTCTGATCCCAGATATCCTCAAGGCAACAGCCTCGGATAGAGATGTACTAGAACCATGTGGCTCAAAAATCCCAAGTTTGGCAGTTGACCTTAGCACTTTCAGGGTTAAGTTGTGAACCTAAGCATGGCTTCTTCTAACAAACCTTGCCTTTCCTACATGATTTCAGCGGCAATTGCTTAAGATTTCACATTCAGTTTCTTTCCTCACAATGAATACAGAGATTGAAGTGTTAAATATTAAACCTTGAGCAAACACAGAACTCGTGTTATTCAGAAAGTAGGAATATACTGAATCAACGCATGCATTGAAGATTATCGAGTCATTTGGTGTTAGAAGGCTCACCATAGGCTTGAGGCAAAGAAGGCGCTTATAGGTATTACACAGGTAGCATAACTGCCAGGGAGTTGAGAAATAAATCAGTCTAGAGAGAATCCAGAATAGAAAAATTATTAAAGGCATTCACATTATACTACTCACATTTCGAACGTCATTTTGACAGGTGTCACAACCTGCATTACAAAATACCAAAATTAATAAGCTCAATAACCAACTTTTAATTACTTTTTGGAAAGGGTGGGGAGAGGAGGATATAACAATATAATACAGTATCTTTCTCGTTCTGAATCCTGATATACAAAGCGTAAGAGCATACGACATAGTGACATTCCTGATAAGAATGCTGCTTTGCCACAATCTCTATGGTGGAAAGAATATTAAGCTACACTCCTACTCCGTTCCGAACTAAATAATCCTTCTAACCTTGCCCTTAAGTATTTGTACTCTCTGGACTAACCTTGTTTCTTGCCCACAAAGAGAAAACAGAAATAGAAGACTTAAGGTTGTTTCTTTCGATTCAAAAAGAGCCCAATTTAAAAGGATCACAAAATAAATCAAAGATTTCTAGGTGGAAGGATGAATACAGCTGTTAAGCAGAAAAATTCACATAAAAAATAATATTTGAAAATAGGGTTTCACTTGGAAATCAAAGTGATACATCCGCTCAAGTCATAACAGGTGAAACTCAGCCCAAACATGTATCTGTTCACATCAAATATACTCCGTATATGTTACTTTTGGTGACACAAACAAACCTTATGTTTTTTATAAGCAACGAGGCGCAATAACTATTGATAAGCACTAAATCGAGCGCCGTTATGATATAATGCAAATCAGGAGCATAACCAGCAAACACTAATGACACTAAAAATAATGAAATGTGTAATAATAAACATAGACTCGTAGAAACACAACAAAACTGTACCTTAAAAACACGGACAAGAAAGAATGCCACTACTCCAGAGAAACCCATATGAACCATTGTAAGTGTTATAGGGAACGAAAAATTGAAGTACTTCGGAGAAAGAACCCACTGCAAAGAACATACCAATGCTGGATTAGAACAATTTAATAATTAAAGAGAATGGAATACAGAGCTATTGATAAAATTGAATCTTAAATCAGCCAATACTATAACTTTTCATCCTTTTCTATTAACCACCAGATATCTGTTTCTGGTTTCTCTCACATACATGCTGCAAAACAACTCACCTACATATTACCTACTCCATAATAGAGTGAACGAGTATTGACTTTTAATCCCCCCCCCAATCCTTGTTGAATCGGTACATAATTCTTCTGAATATGCTCAAACCATGAAACTTAAAGGCAGTACGAGGTGTCAAGAGTACAAGACTAGCACACTAAGTATTAAGATTTCCCTAATCACATTCGGTCGTCCAAACATAATCTGCTGATAGACCAGTTATAATTGAAGAATTTACGCCACTTTATCAATCATCAGTCAACAAATTTGTGTAGAGAAAATGCCATCTCAACATTGATGGTCCCCAACATAAGCTATAAAAGTCCAAATAATATCAACGAACCTCTCCCAAAAAAAAAAAAAAATGAATGAACCAAATGAGTTAAGATCAGTCAAAAACACTTCCCAAATATGGGTCTTTTCTGTAAGTTTATTCTTTCTCCTATATGCCCAGCATGCCTACATGAAGACCACCATCATTGCTTTAATAAACATCAGTTAACGGCCTGACAGTTCTATATATACAACAGTGAATGCTCTGGGAAGGTCCTAAAGTACACTGACTTCGGGCCTCACCTTTAGTTAGGGTCTTTGTACCAAGCATACGTTTCATCAGAAAGAACCGTGTCTCCTACTTTCCACTTTCGACACAGAAATGATGGCATAAGCTCTAACAAAATGAAACAATATTGTTGCTAACTCATGTTGGGTGTTTAATAAGTAACATCAGTTTTTGGATCAGTGAATCATCCCGTGAATATCGGAGATTTTCAAGGAGCTAAAGGATTCATAGAATTTAGTAAGGTTTGGAGATAGGAAGAAGGCAACATTTAAGTGTAATCTAAGGAGGATGGGGCCCATGGGGGTAGTGAGAAAGTCATAATTTTGTTAGCTTCCCTATCTAATAGCGCTTTATTTCAGGTACTGCAAGTCCACTTCTATTTCCTCAATGCTCATACAGCATACTGCATTTAGGGTCTTTATGCTAACATCAATACCTTTTTCATGTTATTCAAGTTCATTATAACTTGTTCCCTGTTCCACTCTCAAATACACTAAAAATTACTTAAATATCGAACGTATTTTACTAGATAAATCTCCTAAAGTATGATGCATTCCTTGGACAATGTAAAAACATAAACAAAGCTAAAGATCCAACATCAATCAAATATCACTTCACAGCATTGGAAAATGTGAGTGTAAATGGTGAATATAAGACGGTGGAAATGTCAAGGTCTGACTAGAATTAGAAAAGCAGAATACAAACACTATATTTCCTCCATACCACCTGTTAATTAATACAGTATTAAATACTAATACTAATTAATATGTTTTGTACAGCTGAATTATCTCCCTCCCAATCAACACCCCCTCACACAAACAAAAGTTAGCTGCTTTATGCAGTAGATAGAGAGTCAGTGTTGAGACGCCTAACTCATTAAGAATACATGACCCAGCGAGTGACAACAGTAGGATGGAAATTGAAATACTATACATCGATCTACCATGCATAAACAATTCTGAAGGTGTATAGGATCTCTAGAAACTCACACTGGTCAGCATTCACATTGCAAGGATTAGCATCAGAATTTCATAAAAATTCAACTCCAATAGGACCCACGTATAGAAATTTACATAGGTTGCCCACATTTTCTAGCTTCTAGTCAATATCATTTGGTTCCTTGCAATACTAAACCTAAATACTAATCTATACTCACTGATTTCTCTGACATACTTCATCCTCAAGGTACATATGAATATATCAACCTAAGAACCAGTGTCATAGACAGACACAAAGTAGCCCGTAACAAAGACATACAGCTCAAGTTTTCTAGCCTCACACATTGCCAAATGGAACCTCCCAAAACTATCTACAATATGTTCTCTACTTCTTGATTCATACAATATAACAGTGCCAAACAAGTTCCTTTTTAAATCAAAGAACATGACCGAACCCTTTGAATTGGACAGTCACGGTGCCATTGTCACATGATCACCTATTGTGAGACCGTCTTACACAAGACATACCATAAACGAAACCGCATTTTTCAATCGTACAAGGGAAGCTACAACCTCACACCATTATTGAACTACAATAATATAACTAATCAAAACTCAGAAAGTCCCAGTCAACAAAACCCATGTTCTAAGCAAGGTATAAACTATAAATATCAAAGAAACTCATCAGTGCAACAATAAGATTAAAAAAAATCAAAACTACAGTAACTTTGAAAACAAACTTAGGGAAAGAATAAGAGTACCTTGTTATACAATATAACTCCAGATGATAACAATATGTAAATCAGTAGGTACAGATAAGTCAGTGCATGTGATGTGTTGATCATCTTTGCTCTCTTCACAGTCTGAACAAATATCTCTTCTTTTCTTTATAAAGTTTAATCTTCAACAACACGACACTGTTAAAATCCTAGAATTAACAGCAGATGTCTATCATGTACTCAAGAACCTGAACATATCAGCAGAAAAAAAAAAAAAAACAGGTAAATTAAATCATGAAAAGGGTAAATTACAGTGCAGAGTAAAAGTGGGATCAAAGGGGAGTTGGATCTGATCTGGGTACCACATTAAAAGAGTAATTAAAGCACAAGAAAATGTGGGTAAGTGTTAAGATTGCAATTAATACCTGAGATTTCTGGGGTAACTGTAAATGGGGTATTATGAAGATCGAAGAAGTTGAGTATACAGGCATGCCAAATGGAGGTTGTGTGTAGGAGAAGATTTGTGGGTTTATTAAAGTTTATTAAAGAGGAAAATAAAAGAGTTCGAAAATTTTTGTGGGAAAGAATGTGAAGTGAAGAGGAGAGAGAAAGGGAAGGAAGGGAGTGTGATTTGGAAGAAGTGGATTTGCAGGACTAGTGGGAGAGAGGAGAAGCAAGTGATGTGGGTCCAGGGGGTGAGCGTCGGAAATCTAATTTTCACATCAGTTTTTCATGGGGAGATTGTGAGGAAAGAAACGACCAAAAAGTGGGTATTTTTCCGGGTATTGATTTTTACACTTTTCGATACGATTTTTACTTTTCTTTATTTATGTACTAATTTTACAATGGCTACCAAGATTGTAAATTTGACCAAAAAAATAATCAAATAATTAAATTTCCCAAATTAGCCCTATAATCAAACAATTTCCCCTCCCTTAAACCACCACGCCCTCTACTCTCACCACCGCAACCTTACGCAACCCAGCAGCAATAGACCACGAACCACCTCACAAGGCCGATCACCACTGAAAATGACCAGCAAAGACTCCCGTGCATGAGGGCATGGGTTCGTGGAGGCGCATGGGTGAGATTAGGTTGCCGGCGCGGTTGTGAGAGAGAGGAGCGGATAGAAGGTCGGCGGTGTAGATGGTTGTCGGTGGTAGGTGAGACTAATGATGGTGGTTGTTGAATTGTTGATCGTTGGTGCTAATGGTGGTGGTCGTCGTCAAGCGGAAATTTAGACGAAGCTTTGCACATCATGTTGTAAATTTGTGTCAGCAAGTTTGTTGCTGGGCCATTGAACAATGAAATTTGATGAGATTTGGTGATGAGAGACTATGATTAATCTGGGGTGGTGTGGGACTGTGGGTAAATTTAGGAGGGTATTTTTGAGATTACAAATTTTATAAGTCAAAGAAATTAATGGTCAAGATGTAAAATAAGAAAATGAATGGCTATGATTTATATGATTACAATGGCTACCGACATGTGGTAGCTATTATAGAATCCCTCTTATTTATGTGATGGAAATATAATTCCTGCATTAAGAATTGTGATTCGCGATGATGGGTGAAAACTTTACGAGTGAGAAGTGTAAACATTGATTAGTGAACTGGAAAATTAAGGGAAATTTTCCAATATACCCTTGAGCTTCCCGAGCTCTCCAGCGTGCTCCTGAGGTTTGCAAAATCGTGTTTTTTCCAGTTTTTCGCTGACGGCGTCTAACACCGTTAGTAAATTATACTTATTATATAAATTTACCCTTAATTATATCAATTAAAACAAAACAAAAACTGCTCACCTTTTTTTTCTCTCTCCTCTTCCATCCCACCCTTCCCCTCCCCAGTCACCACCACCACACATCACCTTCCCTGAGGCAGCCACCAGGAGCAACCACCATGAGGCAAACCGATACCACCACCATCAGAAACCCCTCCCACCGACGACTCCATGTCGACCACCACACACACGACCCCTCCCTCCTCCATTGTCCAGGCCTCTTTTTCTCTCTCCCTCCTTCTTCCCTTTCACTCCTTCCCGGCCCACCATCCTTGCCCCAACGCCCTCCAATAGCCTCGTCGCCCCTTCCCCAACGTTTGCCGCTACTAGCCACCATTGTTGCCAAAAATAGAAGATTTTCGAGGAGAGAGAAAGGGCCGTGGCCTATGGAGGAGTGGGTGGTCGGGGTATGGGGTGGCCTGCGTGTGGTCGCGGAAGGGACCCGCGTCTAGTGGTGGGGGTGGAGGTGCGCAAGGTGGTGGTCGGTGCTGGGGCGCGGTGGTGAGGCGGTGGCTGCGTGGGGTTGGGTGGGGGTTGGGGAAAGGTGAAAGAATATTGATTTTTTTTTTTAATATATATCGTTAGTGGTCATTTTGTTTTAAAAAAAGTCAAACTTATCAAATGGTTAACGGTGTTAAACTCCGTTAGTGAAAAACTGGAAAAAAACAAGATTTTGCGAAATCTCAGGGGCACACTGGAGAGCTCGGTAACCTGAAGGGTATACCTGAGAATTTCGGGAACCTCAGGGGTATATTGGAAAATTTCCCTAAAATTAATGTCTCATTCTTAATGTGTTTTTTTCCTGTAAATATTTTTGTTTTAGAACTGCCAATAACCCAAGTCGGAAGGGACTCGCCCAATGGTGCCATGAAACTCGGCGAAATCAGACATGATCCCCACTCCAATGTGATGATGGTCATAACCAAAAGGTGCGCCGATGATACCTGATATCAACACGGCTTGAAGTCTTTGAACTGACTAGATTAGATTTGACACGACTCAACTTGACTAAAAGCAACCCAACGTGGTACAACCTAATCTTAAACTTATTCGAACCTAGGATATCCTACATACGGGTTAATTTCCTAACCATTAGGTTAAGGGTCTATTTAGTAGTCGTGGCTGTTGAGGTATCTTTTAGCTATTGAGGTAGCAATTAGTTGTTTGATTAGCTATTAGCGGTTGCTTGATCACTAGCTGTTCACTTAATAAAAGGACTTATATCATAAAAGTAGTAAATATGAAATGCTACTTTCTAAGTGAAATGCAACTTATGCTCGTGTTTGTAATACTCTTCGGGTAGTTTTTAATGTTATTTGGTGATCTTTTACTGGTTTTTATATTGTAATTCTCTCAAAGATGGAAATGTGTATCGACTTGTGAGAAATGGCTTTTTAGAGCCTTTTGTTTGTAATGGATCACTACCGTTGTGACGAGACGATTTGAGAAGATGACTCGAAGATATGGAGCTAAACTTAAGTCTCTTGGCGGACCGTGGAGGTATTTTGGCGGTCCGCGGTTCTGGAATCGAGCAAACGGAAGACTGGCATCATAAGCATTTTGGATGTGCGCCGCTGTATTTTGGCGGTCCGCCATTCAGGATTTTACAGAAATTTTCGTATTTCTTTATATTTTCAGTATTTTGACAGACTGCATACAAGAATTAGGGCTACGTCTTTCCTGAAGCACCCCTTCCGAAATCAATCCTTGATTGCCATCGAAAGCGGGCGTTAGGCCGATTAAAGCCTGGCTTCTAGGCAAGGAATACTTCATTTTCGGCTCGAAATAAGTTTTTATTCATATCTTTGCAATTTGAGACTATTTTTTAGATTTGTATTGAAGATTAATGGAGAACTAATCTTCTAACTTGGCATTTGTGGATTGAAGCCGTCAATTATTGTCAGATTGTGAGATTTTCATCTGTCCAATTCCTTTGTTAGTAATTTCAATTCTTTTACCCTAAATTGTTAATTTATAATTGTTCTTGTTAAGGGCGCTACTAATATAGCAACATGTATAATTATATCGCTAGTTTTGTAGCAGCTGTATCTCTCTAATTGATTGCTTATTCAACGTTAGAAGTAGGGAGAATTAATTTATACTCGATTTAAGCCGCGTGTGTTGAAGTTGATTATCTTCGTTGCCATTCTTCTAGATCTTATTGATTATATTGAAATATATCTAGGCGTGTGTTCTAGGTTGATTAATAGTTAGGATAACCTTTGATACGTTGATTCGTTCGAGTTAATTATTAAAGGAAGAACATGAATTTCGGTTTTGCAACGACTTGCTCATGATTGAATTTGGTGAGTATCGATGATCAATTGAATATTGTTGGTGGATTGAAACATAAACCAAGACTTCTCTTGCTTTAATTGAATTCGACTCTTTCGTTTTGTTAGTTGTTTAGTTAATCAACTCTTAATCGACCCCCCCACCCCAATTTGATTACTTAATCAACGTTACACACTTAGACAATAGCTAGTCCCTGATGGATACGAACTCTACTTACCCTACTACATATAGTTTTAGGTTGAGTTAGTGATTTAATTTGGTGCAACCCACGACATTTGCCTACCAGATAACATTTGGCAAACACCCCATTAAATGTTAAATGTTACTTCAAATGCTAACGATAAATGTACAACCAAATACAAGTAGCATTCTGACTTGGTCAAAACGTCAAACACTGCCTACTACTGGACTACCATACATAGCCTAACATGAATCATCCACTGAATGTACGCTCTTGCATTAGCACAATGCCTAACATAATACACTACTCACTCAGTCCATGTTTAAATAGTACAACTATAAACTCCTTCCAACACTAGTTTTTTAATTGATTTTTTGGTATCCATTTGTCCACATATAAATACCTAGTTAACCCAACGTTTAGAGGAATTTTCATTTTTCTAAGATACTTTGGGGAGCCTCGCTCATTGTTTTATACTTTTCTTACTCCTCTACTCGAGCATAGAACATCAAGTTTGTTATTATCATCATCCTTGTTTCATTAGTATTATTTGAAGACGTATTTTATTATTCAATCAAGCTATTATTTCCATCAATCTCTCATCTTATATTTACTTCTTCTCCTTTTTATTTAGTGTTGATTATTTATGTTTATTAATTGTTGAAGTTTTATATATACTACCAATAATAAGTTTGAGTCTTTATTGGATTAGAATTCTTAGAATCATGTTTACGACTCTCCTAATTTTAATTAGTGTTGTTTTAAGTTTGTGTGAATAGTTAATTAGCTAAGGGTGAGGTAAATGAGTTAAAGTTGTGAACTTTAGTAATTAAGGGATAGTTTAATGGTAACTAATTGAAAAGAATGTTAACTGATTAGGTGACGACCTAGTTTACTTATTATTGCATCTTAATCAACATAGGAGACTTGAGGTTATGATTGGCTAATTAGGTATTGGAATTATGGGTTTATTGCATGAGAATGATTTAATTAGTAATTAGGCTTAGACTAATTGCTCGAGAGATTTACCCTTTTGTTGGCCTCAGTAAATCGTTAGCATGCATGTTTAGGTCGTTAACTAACCCCCCCCCCCCAAACTAATTCTTAACGATTGCTCGATCAATAGCTACAAGTAGAAATTAAAAATACAAAGAGCTATAAGATTATGAATTTCCAATTAAACGTAGCTACAAAACTCAAGCAACAACCTAAGACAAAACCCAGCTATTAATCAAGAAGCAAAAGCATAACACTGACAAAACCCAACTTTACAAAACCCAGCTATTTTTTTTTTTTTTTGTTACAACAATGAAAACCGAAAACTAACTACTATCAAATACATCCTCCATGGGAGGCAAAATAATACAGTCTTCATCAAAGAAAGAAGACGTGCCAGTGATATCCGAGATACCGACTTCAACATGGTCCAGCTCATCAAGAGTCTTCAAAGCGATCTGAGGAAGAATCACTCACGCTTCCCTCGCCATGTGGTCCGCCACCTTGTTGTGCTTCCTGCTGACAGCCCCTACATGCGCATTGAGTTCCATCCTAAGCTCTTTGCATTTCAAATAAAAATTAGCCAGTCTATCCATTGGGTTCTTGAGGTCAACGACCCGTGAACCACCAACTGGCAGTCACAAAGGAGGGTGAAATCATGTATGTTTGGAGCCTTCATCCACTACAACCCTATTAATACTGCCAAGCTTTTTGCAAGAGTGGCATTAGTCGCATAAAAATGTGCCACAATCCCTGCCATCCACCTTCTATCACAATCCAACATGCAAACACCCGAACCTGCAGACTTATCAACTTCTACAAAACGAGGCATTAGTGAAGACCAGGATGGTGGACCAAGAAGGGGAAG
This sequence comes from Spergularia azorica, assembly GCA_038382645.1. Taxonomy (NCBI): domain Eukaryota; kingdom Viridiplantae; phylum Streptophyta; class Magnoliopsida; order Caryophyllales; family Caryophyllaceae; genus Spergularia; species Spergularia azorica. Next base: position 2,048,622 of record JBBYHQ010000013.1, read on the forward strand.
ACAATCTATTTTTATTAGGTGTGAGGAGGAGCTGTTGAAGAACAACGAGAGTAAGGGAGTATTTTTGAGCTAAGAGTTTAGCTTGTGGTACAACTATGGTATCGGTTATATTTTTCCTATCAACGATCCAAGTATTCCTTCTCTTCCAGAACAGCCAACAAATCAAGCTAAAAGTGGGAGGCCAAGAAGGATCATGCCCATAACCCAAATTTCTACTAAGTCAATCCGTAACCTCCCACTGGAACCACATCGGATCCAATGGAAGCGGATCCCAAACCTCCCTCCCACGAGGGCAATCTCGAAGGATATGAAGAACACTCTCAATTAAGGTAGGACAAAAAGGACAAGTAGAAGGGATGGGAATGTTCCTATGTGCTAAAAGAGCCCTGGTAGGCAAATTGTTCCCTTTGACCATCCACATGAAGAAATTCACTCTCGCAGGACACTTCATATTCCAGCTTTTATTCCAAGACTTGTCACAACAAAAGACATTTTTACTCTTTCATAAACTCTCATAAAGACCAGTAGTATCAAAAGAATTTACCAAGGCTAATTTAGTGCACATTAAGTCAGCACCATAGTTAGGAACAATCGCCCCTCGAATAACATTAATCACATCCGAATAAAAAAATAAAGAACAATCAATTAAATTATCATCCAAATGTGAATCATGCACAGAGATTTTACAAATCAAAGCTGGTAGTGGGCCATAGAACTTCCCACAACGTGGACCCACGCCACACCAATCATCATCCCAAAAATAAATTAACTCACCCGTACCAATCGCCCACCCCGCACTCTCTTTAAATAATTCCCAACCCTTGCCCAAGCTCTGCCAAATGTAATAGCTCCTTTTGAAAGTCAAAAGTTCCTCACGACCTCTAATATATTTATGATAAAAAAAAGGTCCGAGGCTAGGTTCTTCGTAGAATTCAAAGCCCAAGAAAATTTAGTCATAAGCACCGTGTATTCATAAGCTTAGCTGGACGAATACCAAGGCCCCTAAGTGAATGGGAGCGGTGATTTGATTCCAAGAGACAAGATAAAGTTTCCTATGGTTGGGGGAAGAAACCCACAAAAAAGGTAGCACAAATTTGATCAATTTGATTTGAAGCCCAAACCGGAAGACTCAAAGCCTGCATATGATAGAGCGGGATAGTCGAAAGCGTGAACTTAATAAGCACCGACTTACCTGCTCTAGAGAGTTTACCACACTTCCAAGTAGTCAGTTTATTTCTAATTTTCTGCACAAGTTTCAAAATTGAGGCCTTATTTGGCCTCTTGTCAGACAAAGGAAAATCAAGGTAAGTCCCTAGGTCATCACTAGCTTTTACACCCAAGGAAGATTCGAAGATCTCTCTTATCTCATCCGAAACATTCTTATAAAAATAGATTTCACTTTTACTCTTGTTCATTTTCTGACCCGAAAAAAAGAAGAATTGGTAGAGCATACTATTTACACATAATAAGGTACTATCACTTGTATCTCCAAACAGTAACACGTCATCATAAAAAAAAAAAACAAGTGGCACTACCACAAAAATGAACAAATGTAACACTATAACTTGACCTAATGTAACGGTACCTGGAACAACCTTTGCGTTTGATAGGCTATTGTAATGCTTAAAAAGAAAATACACTATAAGTTGACCTAATGCAACGATACTTGGAACAACCGTTGCCTTAGGTGATTCACTGTTGCCTTATCCTCAACAAATACAACGCTAAAAAAAAAAAGGAAATTTCAATCCTAATTAACAAGACAACACCTCCTCTCTCCCTGATCTCTTTCTCTCTAGTGTGTCTTTTCTGCTCCTCCATCCCAAACTTTCATCCTTCTATCCCTCTCTCTCCGATTTGCCATCTCTCGTCTGCTCCTCGCCACGTCATTCTTCTTCTTCTTCCTCTTCTCCTCCAAGCTTAAACTGGGGTTGCAATAATAAGGTCAGTGATTCTAATCTCGAATTTTGGATTCTTTAAATCTGGGGCTCGATTCTATACTTTTTTTCTCTGTTTATGATTTTTAATTGCTTAATTTTTTGGTGTTGTAATCTTACATCAACTCTACCAATCAGTTTTTTTCGGTCCAATTTGATATTGGTTATAAATTGAAATTTCTAAGGTGGTTTTGAAAAGGGGGATTAGCACAATCGCTGAAAGAATGGAGAAGTCAAACCAATATATGAATTCTGGGTAATTTTTCTCCCATTTCTAGTTTTAATTTCGTTTATTATAGGGCCTCTTTTCTGTTTCTTGTTCCATTTTGGCTTATTTTTTCAATATGATTGGGGTTTTGAGAAGTTGAATTTGCAGTAAACATGGCGATAATAGCTTTTGAGATGATTCAGGCTTGCTT